>JAJHUR010086891.1:0-21974 GCA_027495735.1 Lutjanus campechanus
ATTTAAAGCAGGTCTATATTAGAGACAGGCCTTTATTTAAAGCAGGTCTGTATTATTAGAGACAGGCCTTTATTTAAAGCAGGTCTATATTAGAGACAGGCCTTTATTTAAAGCAGGTCTGTATTATTAGAGACAGGCCTTTATTTAAAGCAGGTCTATATTAGAGACGGACCTTTATTTAAAGCAGACCTTTATTTAAAGCAGGTCTATATTAGAGACAGGCCTTTATTTAAAGCAGGTCTATATTAGAGACAGGCCTTTATTTAAAGCAGGTCTATATTAGAGACATTACAGCCTTTACTTCTAATTCCCTCTGTCTGATCTGTTTATATTGTAGCATGAGGACTTGATTTCTGATCCAGACCTGTTTGTCCTGTTAAATGTTTGTTACTGCATTAAACGACACATGGAAGGATGTGGGCCATGAGGTTTTTTTTAATGTATGGATCTATTTTCATATGTAAATGGAGCATAAATGGGCCTTAACATGTTCATTAGTGAGCTACAGAGCTGCTGGGACGAGCTCTGGACAGAGTTTGGACAGAGCCAGATGAGCTGTTTCTAAGTTAGCCTAACTGACAGCAGGCTGTAGCTCCATATTAACCATATAGAAATGAAAGTGGAATCAATCTGAACATCCAGTTTTAATTTATACATGATACATGGGGGGAACGGTTTAATATACAGATCACCAAGATCACAAATCTGTGAGCTCATGTTTTTATTTCCTGTAGCAGATCCATCTGACCTCACCTGGTTCTGGTCCTGATTTGAAAACTCATATGTCACATGTTAGTGCATGTTAATGACGTGTCATGGAAATCAAAAATAAACTTCCAAACTAATTTACATTTATAAATCAGTAAGATTTGTCATTTGTAAGCAGGCTGCAACAGTTGAAATTAAAACTCAACCTTTCATGACAACCGGACGACAGCTGTTGATTAATCTGTCAGTTATTTTCTTGATTAATTGATTAGTTTTTTTGCCCATGAAATGTCTGAGAATTGTCCAAAGTGTGGAAAAATGTATTTCCCAAAGATGACGTCCTCAAATGTCCCAAAGATATTCAGGAAGTTCTGACTTTGGTGATTAATTTAATAATCGATTAATGATTCATGGATTAATCGCTGCAGCTCTACTGTTCTTTAACTGATGAAAATGTGGTAACTGAGGTAAATTATCAGCATTTTCTATGACGGAGCAGTGACTTGAATTGATTTAAAGCAGGGACTCGACTTGACTTGATTTATTCTCACCACAGCGACTCGAGACTTGTGCTCACCTCTGACACCGTCGTGACGTGTCTGTATGACTCTGCTCAGGCTGCAGACGGATCAGATTAGTTTCTCAGATCAGATCTTTCAGACAGACTGTCCACAGTTATCAATGATCAGATCAGATGTGTGCGTCCTCACATCACCATGGTAACGACGCAGGCATCAGTAACTGCCTTCGCTCTTCCATCACACCAGGAGGCGGCTGTGCTTTGTGATGTTCAGCTGCTTCTTCTGTCGCTCCAGATTTAACGTCCTCAGTGTGATCTGACACAAAAGACTCTTTGAATTCCCGTTCGAGTGTCCAGAGTGTCTGGACCGATCTGTAGAAATCTGATGTCAAACCTCCTACAGATGTGGATGGGATCAGATTTTGTTTACTGTCCAGACTTTCTAAAATCAATCTGGACCTGCAGATGTGAGGCTGACAGTCTGAACAAGGCTTTAGTCACTGTGGTTATTTGGTTTTAGTGGTAAATAGCTGAATGGCGTCTGCAGAACAGTGGAACGCTGTGTGAAAGAAAGAAAGAAGAAGAGAACAGGAAGAGGAAGCATGTTTAAAGAAACAAGAACTGGACCCAGGATAGATTCTAGAGGAACCCCAGAGGAACCTCAGCTGTGAAGTTTGAGAAAGTTTCCTAAAACTGACTGAAGGTTCCAGTTTCTCCACATTCACTGATTCTGCTGCATACAGAAGTAAAAGCAGAATCTGAGCAGCCGAGGTGGAGACTTCCCCACTTTTTGTATAATTTATTAAAAATCAAAGGCAGCTTGTTCCAGGGAGAATAAAACCGTGTTCTATCTAACCTTGTGCCAGAAAAGCTCAGAATTACAAAAATGATAAAAATCTGCTTCGTTTGTAAATGAAGAAAGTCTCCAGCTGTTTATTCCACAAAACAAGCGAGATCTTTGAAGAATCTTTGAGAATCTCAAACTCAGGACTGATTATAAAGTGAGAAGTGAGTGATTTCAGACACAGCCTGATGACATCACTGTGACATCATCATCATTGGTCATTGGGCTCATGGGAAATATGTGTGTGTGTGTGTGTGTGTGTCAGTCGGTGTGTGGGTTAGCAGACCAGCAGCGGGCCGTGGTCAGCTCTCTGCAGTACTTCAAAGCTCTGGTGGACAGACTGGCAGTGGACAAACTGGTTCTGAACCAGTCTGTTGTGGGAGGTCTGCTGGGCGGGGCGTCCACTGGAGTCCTGGAGACCGTCCAGACTCTGGTCCAGCTGGAGCCACACCTGCACAACAGGTAGGTTTGACCCTGGACGTCAGTGAGGGACCCGGTCATTGCAATAAGAACGTTACATTAAGTTGAGTCACATGACTCCCAACACAAACGAGTCAGCTGATAAAATGTGAGGAGGAGAAAGTTCAGTTATTTGTCTTCAAATGTAAAAAGTAAAAAGTTGTCAGAAAAATAAACAATCAAGTACAAAAGCCTGAAAACTCTACTTCAGTACAGTAACTAAGTATCTGTCTCCTGACTCTTCCTGTCTGTCCTCTCTACAGTAAGACAGTCTCCTCCTGTCTCATGCGTCTCTACCAGTCTGTGGCTCAGCTGATTCGCTGGGCCGATCAGGTGATGCTGCAGGGCGTCGCCCAGGACAAAAAGGAGTCCACAGCAAGCGTTACCAAGGTGATCAGGACGGTGTTGGACGCGGTCAAGGTGAGGACAAACAATGGACTGCAGTTTGAATGAAAATGATCCTCTTGTTGTTGTCCTCTCCTGTATTTTTGTCATAATCGCCTGTCTGTCTGTCAGGAGCTGGTTCGAGTGGCTTCAGAGAGACTAGATGCCCCCGCCCCCTTGTCTCCTGTCCAATCACAGCCTACTGTGGTACAGTCATGTGGGTTTGACAGCCAGCAGACATCAGACAGGACGTCCACCTGTCCGGGAGCTCCTGCAGAAGAGGAAGAGGAGGCGGTGAAGACAGACAGGAGAGAGGACGAGCAGACGGTTTCAGCTCCTCCTAAACCTCCAATCCCCTTCCCAGAGCCCCTCCCACACGCGTCCCCCCCACATGGAGAGAGGTGAGTCTCTTTGGACGGGGACGTGGCTTATTCACTATTTGAATCTTGTTAGCATAAAGTTACTGAGTGGTAACCAGGGTAACAGAGTTATAAAAAACTTTAGATTTTGACTAAAAACACATGAAAATATGAATTAATGGCCTTTTCTTTTCTCTTTGGCTGGTGGTGTGAGAGGGATCATGTCCAACAAAGTGTCCATAATCAGGAATTAATGGACTCTGAGGGGACAAACAGAAAGTTCTGGCCTCCTGTTGTAGTTTTTATTCCATTTTTCTCTTTCTTTGCCCGAATTAAAACATGAATGAATGTTTTATATATTCAGTTCTGTCGCTGGGCCCCTGTAGACGTTCAGGGGGGACATATTTCAGATGGACAGGAGGTTTTAATGAAACTGTGTCCTGGTAATAAAACTCCTCTGCAGTTTTCAGTCGTTCTCTGCAGTCTGACTCTGAATGTGAGTGTGAGGACACAGCGGCAGTTTCACTCTGGTGATATGAGGAGCAGAAATAGATCTGTGGATGAAACAGGAAGTGAAAAGTCATCACATGTTACCGCCCGCCCACGTCTCCGCACTTCCTGTCTGTCTGTTAACTGAACGACAGCAGGAAGAAGAAGAAGAAGAAGAAGTGAGAGAGACAGTTTCAGCTTCTCTTTCTTTCTTTTCATAAAAACAACAATTTTAGAACATGAAACTTTTCAGCAGATCATGTGACATCAGGTCATGTGACGTTATCAACATCTCTTTGTTGTTCAGTGAAAAAGAAGCCAAACAAAGATGGAGGCTCCATCCACCCTCACGTCAGTACACAGTCAACAATATGTCTTGTCCCAGGATGGGGAAGGAATGACTCACCCTCCACTGCCTCTGATTGGCTTATCCTAATATTCTCACTTCTATAGATCATTCACAAAACCAATGGATCAAAGCCCGATTAAAAATCCGGAACATGTGAGGAGGAAATATTAACGAGATCGCACATTACAAATAAAAAGTCAAAGTCAAAGCCCTGTGTGTGTTTGTGTGTGTGTGAGTACTCACCAGAAAAAGTCAATTATTTAAACATGGTCCAAGAGATTAATTATTACTGTGAACAGTGCGGTCGGCTCCTGAGGGGTATACTACGAAGGAAGCTCAACACAGCCAGGCTTTCTTTGCATGATCTGGATTGACAAAGCCTAAAACCGCAGTCAGAGATAATAACTGGTACCACGACGGTGGTTATCAACTCTCTTTGTTAACTCAGGCTCTCGTGTTCAGACTCTGTGCGCGCTCACATAAAAAGGGGCGTTTGTTGCGTCATTTGACTCTTCTTTGCTGCAAATAAATCAGGAGGAGAAGAATTCTGTCAGAAAATTACTGATCGACTAAATGTGATCTCAATGCTGCCGTTTATTTCTAACATGAAAACTACACATTAAACAGTAAAACTTCATACAGCAGATTTAAACATGACGCTGTCAGTCTGACTCTGTCCCGTGATGACAGAGACGTGACATCACTGAAGTTTTTGACCAAACCAACGTAAAATGAGTGTAACTGATTTAAGATTTTCTCTGATAAATGATGATGAATTTTCTAATCAGTGTTCTGAGCTGTAATATCAGCAATGCAAAACAGACACCAGTAAAAAGTATTCAAAGTGTCTGTAGTTGCTTCATCATTCGTATGTGGATAATATACGATGTAAATTTAAAGTGTTAATATGACCTGGAGCAAACGGTAAAATGACTCCGCATCACCAAACGGAGGTTACCATGACAGCGTGATAAACACAGTTTGACTTGCTGTGACACTATGTTAGATTTCTACATTATACGGATTCGTTTGGTGATGTTACGAACATACAGCTCAGCAACTTTTCATTTTTAACGTCTTCTCTCAGTTTAT
Source organism: Lutjanus campechanus (assembly GCA_027495735.1). Taxonomy (NCBI): domain Eukaryota; kingdom Metazoa; phylum Chordata; class Actinopteri; order Lutjaniformes; family Lutjanidae; genus Lutjanus; species Lutjanus campechanus. The sequence goes on from JAJHUR010086891.1 coordinate 5,205, forward strand.
AATCTGTATCGCTCATGAACAACCTTGTTTGGACAATAATTAGTTAAAGAGCGGCGCTTTTTACAGCCGATTTAATCTGTAACTCAGAACATAACCTGCTCCAGACCAGGTTATGAGTTCAGCATAAGTTACCATGGAGATCTAGCCAGGTTAAAAGAGAGACACCTTCGTGACACTGAAAATCCTGGTTTTGGACTCAACATAGTTGGCTAACCCGTTAATCTTGCTTCGTAGTATACCCCTCTGGTCGCTGCTGCACACAAGTTTACAAGCAAACATGAAGTTAAATCCACTTTTTAATCCCAAAAGTTTAAAAAACAAACGCTGACCTCTCAGTCCGTGGCTCCGCTGCTGCAGATGGTCGAGAAGCAGAAGTGAAAATAAATCCTCTTTTTAATCCCAAAAGTGTGAAACATTCACTCTGAGCTCCTCTCCTGCCGATAAAGAAGTCGACATCAGAGTGACGCCGGCGTTTCTTCTTCCAGAAGCTCCAGTCTGCCTCCGACCCTCTCCTGCAGAGCTCCCCGACTCTGACGAGTCAGAAAACAAACTGTGTGAAAATCTTCAAATTGAAATGTGAAATTTCAGTGGATCAGTTAAATTTTTACATCCCTACAAGCAAGCGAGATTCTAGTTTTTTAGTTCTTTGAATGACATCACCATCTCATGTCCTTTTCTGTCTGTCTGTCCCCCCAAGTCCTCCAGCTCTGCCGCCCAAAAAACGTCAGTCATCATCAGGCCCCGCCCTCTGCAGGGTTGCCATAGTAGCACCAATGAGACGAGAGCCTGACGTGGACACGCAGGTACAACAGGTATGCACATGTGACCACTTTTACTCGCGCCGGTTCAGATGTGCACACAGTGTGTTTTGGTGATTACGCGCAGGTTGTCGTGGTCTTTTGAACCAGATTCAAGCTGGTTTCATGTGTTCACACTGAACTCAAATCAGATCTGAGACGCTGAAGTCAATATGTTGTTCAGTCAACGGTGCAGTGATAAACTGGAGTAAAATTACTCAATTACAAGTAAAAGTCCAGAAGTATTATCAGCAAAATGTTCATGAAGTAACAGAAGTAAAAGTACTTATTATACAGTTACTTTCTTACTGCTGGTATTAAACATGTTCAACAGCAGCAGCGTTCAGTCTGTTTGTCAAATCTTCAGTCGTTCTTGTCTCAACTTTCTAAAAGTTCTTTTTCTTGATGAGAGCAAATAAAAATGAGAAAACTTTTTAACTCAGCGTAATTACATTTATTTCTCATTTATAAAGTATTTAACATGTATATGCATGTGTCAGCAAAATGTGATAAAGTAAAAATGTGTGTCAAATGTGTGTGTGTGTGTGTGTGTGTGTGTGTGTGTGTGTGTGTGTGTGTGTGTGTGCGTTACAGGAGGAGGATGACTGGTTGAAGCGTTGCTCTTTTTCTTCTGCAGACTCTGCTGCTGACACACACTGCGGTAACACACACACACGCACGCACACACACATTTCCAGTCAGTAGCAGCAGGGTGTGAGTGACATCACTTCCTGTCAGTTGACAGAAACAGGAAGTCACAGTGATGAGTTGAAGTGAAGCTCTCTGCTGCCTCCTGCTGCACAAACACACACACACAGTTATTATCGGAGGTGAGGTGAGCAGCAGGTTGTTTCAGGACTGAATCTGTAGAGACGGACACACAGGAGCCGCACCTGTAAAAATGTTCCTACATTTGGACTGAGAAGAAAAATTGTAACTTAAGCACCTGTGATCTAAAAACCTCACCTGTCCTCCAATCAGTGATCACCTCTGAGATGATGAGATGAGGGTTTAATCAGGAAGAATCACAGAGCAACAGAGAAAAACAAACTGTGAAAAACACAAACCAGAGAAAGTAGAAAAGAAAATTTAGGAAGAACAGAATGAAGGTGTGTAACATGAATACAGAGGAGCTGAGCAGGTACATCTCACCACTGCTTTAATCGAACCCTTCACTAAGCCCCGCCCTCCTTAGTTACTGTTGCTAGCATTAATTAGCCAGACATGCTAACACTGGCAGCTTATGTTAGAGCAGATGAAGACAGAGTTTAATCTGTTCACCACGTGAACTCTTGTGTTTCATGTTTTTGAGAGACAACAAGAAAGACGCCACCATCCAGACTCATGAAACACAAGAGTGTCTCTCTCCTCAGAGCCTCCTGCTCACCTTCAACATGGAGACAAATGGAAAGCCTGACAGACCATAGTTACGGTTGCTAACCTATGATTGGACAGTTGCTGTTTGGAGGCGGGGCTTAGAGAAGGGTCAGTTCTGAACACTGATGTCAGAGAACTAACTGTATATGTGTGTGTGTGTGTGTGTTTCAGAGGAGGATCCGGACTACGACTTCCTCCACACTGACCTCTCCTCCTCTGATGCTCTCCCTCCTCTTCCTCACCCATCCTTACCTCCCCCCGCCCTGCCGGAGAAGAGACGCCGCAGTGCTACAGGTGAGGACAGACTGAGACACCTGTCTGTCTGTCTGTCTGTCTGTCTTTAACCTGTCTCTCTCTGTGTGACTCACAGGTGTAACCAACTCTGAGGTCTCTCCTTCATTTGGATTTGACTCTGCTCCTCATGAAGATAGCCCCACCTACAACAATGATGTCACTGGTCCTGATGAGGTGTCCTCTCCTCTGTCCCCCAGCAAGACGCCCCCTCCCCTCCCTGAGAAGAAACGACACAGTGAGTCAAAACATCAGGCTGATCAATAATCTATCGATCTCTGTGTTATGAAGCTGTTTAGTCAGTTTCTCCAAGAAGCTGCAATGCTGCGATTGCAACAGTTTAATTCTGCACGAATTCACTCTACCAACCAAATGTGGCTGCCACACAGTCGGATGAAGGTGGACAAAAGATGTTGACACTTGTCCACAGTGTTTTATCTCGGTCACAAGATGGCAGGACATCATAGGCACCAATGATAGTGAAGCTCTGAATGTCTTCACCCCCTCGGCTCTTTGCAGGAGACCCTCCTCTTCTCTAATCTCCATCTCATCCTTTGCTCCTGCATCGCACCTTCTCAAACCACTAGACTGCATCTCTGAGATGGTCACCGAGGCCACCTCTGCCCTACTGTAGCTCACAACGATTAATCATTTACAACCGCTGTAATTTCACTCCAAGTCTCAAAGACTGTCTTCTTGTTTATTGTCACGTTGGACTGCTGAGCAGTCAGCGTGTTCTTGTGCTGTGTGAGATGACATGACCTTTTCTTCTTCTTTGATCCTCCATAATGTTGCTACAAACTAGAAATGATGAGCTACAAATCAGTAGGACAGTGGAGGGTAGTTGTGACACACGGTGCTAAGTAACTGTCATAGTCTTGTGGACATTCACAGGAACACACATCGCTAAGACCAGGTGTAGTTAAGACTGGAATTAGCTTTGCTTGGTGCAAACAATGTTTGAACAAAGACCGACTCAGCAGTTTGCACCAGGCTTAGTAAAGCCCAGTAGGTGCAACCTCATGCATCCTGTCACTAGTCTGCTGAGCTCACGATGTCCCCGTGTATGAGCACCACCTTTGCCTGCTGGGTCGCCCCTGATTGGCTCCATTTTCCACCAGTAGTAAGGGTGGGGGCAGTTTGACCTGCAAATGTATCACGTGACTCATTCCTCCAGTTTTGACTCTGTAGCTCTCAACAAGGTAAAGCTGGATATAAGCACCAGGTGAATTTAGGGTCGCTTGTGTGAAGGTACTGATCACAAGAGTCCACTGGAATGAACTCATTGATCTGTTTGAGATTCTGATCTGATCAAACCTGATCTCACAAGCATCAGGTCAGTCTGTCTCTTGTCCCAAACCTTTTATTTATCTGTGTCTCTGTCTGTGTCTCTGTCAGTCCATCAATACCTTCAGTTCTGCTCGTCGTACAGCGCTCCGTCAGCAGCCATGTTCTACCAGCGACCTTCGACCTCCAGTCAGAGAAACAGCAGCAAGCAGAGAGAGGTCGACAACAGCTACCAGCTCACACACCTGGAAACACACCTGGAATCCACACCTCCACCCCAGGAGCTGCCTCCTGTTCCTGTTCTACCACCGAAGAAGAGACAACCGGTAAAGACAGACTGTGGTCTGAAACAGAATGAAGAGAAGATACCAAGACAATCAAATCATTATTAATCTTTGATTTCTGTTTCTGTCGTCATCAGGATTCAGGTGAAGCCGACAGTTCGTCTGAAGAGAAACAGACCAGAGACAGGTAGCACACACACAGACACACACCTGTCAACACACACCTCCACACACCAACAGGGACACTCAGGGACGATGTTCTGTCTGCAGTTCACAGACTGTCCAGCAGGAGGCAGAGCAGGAGAGCAGGGAGCAGCAGGAGGAGCAGGAGGAGCAGGAGGAGGTGTTACTGACTGACCAGCAGGAGGTCCTCCGCAGAATCACCATGAAGGCTGAGGTACGCTCCTCACCTCTGACCTCTGACCTCTCTGATACTCACACTGTCTCCTCCCTCCTAACTAACCTCCCTCTGTCTCAGGAGGAGGAGGGGCCTGACGTGAAAGGAGCCTCTCCTGAGATCCTATTGGTCTATGCCACAGAGACTGACAGCACCAATGGTAAGTCCTCACCTAAGTCCTGAGTAATTTGTGGACTTTACTGATAGTTAGCAAAGACATAAAAACGTGTGAGCACGACAAAGTTCTTTCATTCCTAAGTTCATGTAGCCAACAACTTCCTAGTGTTCCACAAACGCACACCTGGACCCTTTCTCAACACCAAGTACGCCAAGTTTGGACTTACGTACTTGGCAGTTCAGACTTAACGAGTTCGACTTGAGAGTACAGTCTCTCAAGGACGGGAGGACACAGGACAGTCATTCTGCAATTGGGACGGCAGCGTACTTGATGACGTTAGCGTGTCCCGTTAGCAGGACGACACATCTCCGGACACTTCGGCGCAAATTTTAAACTACGCGCTATTGTGATGAATAGACCACAGATTTTAAGTTTTAACATCTTTCTCACATAAAATAATCTTAAAACTACATTCTGTGATCAAACCAGTCATATTTCGACACTTGTGACTTACAGTTGTGAGTCTTTTCTTCCGCCGTTGTTGCTACGAAATGCATTCTGGGATACGCGGCTGCCCCAAGTCCACACAATTCACCACCCGATGCATCCTTGATAAAACAGGCGGCACAAGAACACATCTGGGTATTTGACTGTACTTGGTGAGATGACTTTTGAATTGGAACAGTACCTGGACTGAGACTGATGACGGTTATTACATAAGTCAAGCAATCACAAAATCCTGGTGGGTCTCTACATGCATGTAAATATAAATTAAATGTGTGTGTGTGTATGTGTGTGTGTGTGTGTGTAGATCAGGGCCTGTACCGTGACGCCTTCCTCTCCACCTACAGAAGCTTCATCAGCCCGAACGATGTCATCAGCAAACTGCAGCACCGATATCCTCTCTGTGTACTCAAAGCTGATTGGTTAGACTGTGATCACTGTGACGCATCAGAAACCAAGAAACCAATCAGTCCTCACTTCGATGTTCATTCATTCAGGACTGTGTAGGCATGAACTGTTGTTCTAGATTTAGAGCCTCAAACCAATGAGCAGAAAGCCTCTAACAGTTTTAGTTTTTTTCAGAGGAATCAGAAACAAAGAGTCTGAAAGAACATTAGAGATCAGAAAATGTCTTTATATGCAGACGATCTGATGCTTTATGTTCCAGATTTATTCATCTGTTCTAAGGATCAGTTTGTCCAGATGTTTCTCCAGGTGTTTCACTCGAACTCGTTCAGATGTTTTGTGGTGTTTGACACTCAGTCAGACGTCACACAGACAGTTTCAGTTTCAGTTCAGATTGTTGTGAATCTTTAACCATCAACACGTACAAACACCTGTGTGAAGGACACGAAGCTGCTCGCCTGACAGCCGCCAAGAAGACTTTTCACCTGCTGGTCACTGTGGTCGAAGAGCTGTGGTGAGACACACACACACACACACACACACACACACACACACACTGCAACACAGTAAATATGACTTCACAGCAGCATCAACTCGGGACTTAAACATGGTATTAGTTGCATAAATAAGACGTCATGCTACTAAATAACCACAAGGGGTCAGGGCACGTAAATGAAACATTAATATGGTGCTGGCTTCAACAGGTAGTAGGTCACATGACCAGGCGAGACCATCGGAGTTTCTTCGGTCTGCTACTGAGTTTTAGGGATGCTTCCACTGTTCTTAGCAATCTGACAGAGATGCAGGCTGTCTTAACTCAGAGAACACAGGTAATTAAATAATAATAATAACGTGTGTGCGTGCGTGTGTGTGTTCGTGTGTGTGTGTGTGTGTGTGCGTGTGTGTGTTCGTGTGTGTGTGTGTGCGTGTGTGTGTTCGTGTGTGTGTGTGTGCAGTGCGATCGAGCTGGAGTCTGATTTGCTGATGCTGCTGATGGACCTGGTGTTCAGCCTCCTGACTGGTGGAGAACTGGAACAGGCCCAACAGCTGCGCTCCAACATCCTGTCCAAGATGGAGCAGAGGTGGCAGCTGATTGGCTCTCCTCAGTCACTGCGTCCACTTGCAGCCAGGGGCGTGGCTGCCAGGTAACCTGTGACCTTTGACCTCTGAGATGATTGACAGTTGATCAGCTCAGACATCAACACGTCTCGTCTTCTGTCCTCTCTCAGACCAGGAACTCTTCTGGACTTCAGGAGTCAGGATTTAGCTGAACAGCTGACTCTGCTGGACTCTGAACTCTTCTACAAGATTGATGTACAGTTTTTAAATCTTTAATCTTTATTATCTCTCATTTGTTCCCGTTTTTCTCTCTGAGCTGTCTCACCTGTCTGTCTCTCACCTGCCTGTCTCACCTGTCCAGCTTCCAGAGGTCTTGCTGTGGTCTAAAGAGCAGAATGAGGAGAAGAGTCCAAACCTGACACAGTTCACGCAGCACTTCAACAACGTCTCCTTCTGGTAAACACTGACACAACCTGCTGATACACAACACTCTGCTCAGCAAGTAAGACGAGCAGGTAACCAGATCACCTGTGTGTGATTTCAGGGTTCGATCGGTCATCATTCTTCAGGACAAACCTCAGGACAGAGAGAAACTACTGCTCAAGTTCCTCAAAACCATGAAGGTAAACACACGCAGGTGTACCTTCAGACAGCGCGCAGCTTTAAAAGAAATCTTAGTTTATGATTTTCAGGCTGCGGCCACAGACGGAGATGGTGGAGAGCTGTGAACGCACCGTGAGATTAGAAACAGAGCTGCCGAAAACACTGCACAGGTCACTGACCACTAACCTCACGCCTGTTAGTGACAAACTCTGTGTGTGTGTGTGTGTGTGTGTGTGTGTGTGCAGCACCTGCGGAAGCTGAACAACTTCAACTCGTACTTGTCCATCCTGTCAGCACTGGACTCCGCCCCCCTGCGACGCCTGGACTGGCAGAGAAGCACAGCTGAGGTCTGTGCGTCTTCATAATTAAATTGTCCTTAATTAATGTGTTAATGAGTTGTTCAATATGTTAACGAGTCGTGTGTGTGTGTGTGTGTGTGTGTGTGTGTGTGGTTTGTTGGTGTTTCCTTCAGGCTCTGGAGGAGTACAGCTCTTTGATTGACAGCTCATCATCTTTCAGAGCCTACAGAGCAGCTCTGGCTGAAGGGGAACCTCCCTGTATACCCTACCTGTAAGTTATACCCTGTATACCCCACTATATATACCCTACCTGTATGTTATACCCTGTATACCCCACTATATATACCCTTCCCTGTAAACACATGTCTCACTCTCTCTGGAACCCGTCTGTCTCTCCAGGGGTTTGATCCTTCAGGACTTGACTTTTGTCCACCTGGGGAATCCTGACATGTTGATGACATCACAGGGTTCAAAGGTCAACTTCTCTAAACGCTGGCAGCAGTTCAACATCCTGGACACTCTGAGGAGCTACCAGCAAATGTCAGTCAGCTGTAGAACTATAATCAGAACTAATGGTTGTGTGTGTGATGTGCAGTGCTGCAGTATGTCTTCACGTCTGTACTCTCTCTCTCTCTCTCTCTCTCTCTCTCTCTGCAGTCGTTACTCTCTGCAGCCTAATGATGACATCATCTCCTTCTTTAATGACTTCAGCGATCATCTGGCAGAGGAAGCATTGTGGGAACTCTCTCTCAGGCTCCGCCCACGAAACGCCCCGCGAGCCATTCAGAGATGACGGGCTAAAACAAATCAAACCAGGACAAAGACTGAGTAGACCTGTGCCGACCTGTGCTAGCTTAGCGCTAACAGGATGATACTGTGGAATGGAGTGGATAAACCTGGTGCTCATGTGAGTGAACTGGCACTGAGCTGGGCTACACTGGTGCTAGCCTGATGCTAATGCGTCACAGACTTCACACACAGGGCTAATCATGGCTACATGTGTGCTAGCGTGCTAATCAGGACTGTTCCTGCAACAACCCGAAAGGTCCGAACCATTTTGAAGAAACATAGGTTAGCTGAGGTGAGCCTGGGGTTAGCCTTTGTGTTAGCCAGGTGTTAACATAGGCTAACTTGTTGCCCCCAGTGGGCGTGGCCTCTTCCTGTATCTGACTTCAGAACTGTACACCAATATTTCAATAAATCACTGTTCACCTGTCTGTCAGCTCACCTCCTTTCATCTGATTGGTTGAGGTAGAAAGGTTGAGGTTGTCATGCTCATTAACAGCATCTTTGATCACCAGCAGGGGACAGCATTTCAAAACTTTAAACCTGGATCAGAACTATGCAGATTTTGTATTTTGTAGTCCCTTTTTTTTGCTAACTGAGATCAAACTGACCTTGTAGGTTTTATCCTGGTTTTTCAAAGATTTTTTCTTTAATTCTGCTCCATATACCACAAGCTTTTGGTTTTTTTTATCTGACCCTCATTGGCTTATTTCCATAGATATCTATAGTAAAGGCCTTTACTATAGATATCTATGCTTATTTCAGCCTGAACCTGATTACAGACGGACATTTTTCTTAACAAGCTCCCCTCTGTGCACCAAACAGCAGGAGTTTTCAGTGACGGGGACAAAACATGAACTGGCAACAACTAAACTGGGGAGAAAATTTCAAACAAATAGCTAAATAAATAATTTAGTATATTCTAATTGTTTTTAATTATTTGTATTTTTAAAATGACATTATGATTATTATATATTATACCTTTATAATTTGTATAATCAAACTGTTATAATCAATATTTCATCATAATATTAGATCAGCTGTTGGAGGAGTTTAACACATATTCACATAAATGATTGTAAATTATCTGTTTGAAACCATTAAAACACGGTGATGAAGCAGCTGTCAGAGCGGCAGCTGCTGTTTCCATGGTAACCCCAGCTGTTAACAGGCCGTGCAGCGGAGCTCCGAGCAGCTCAGACACAGCGAGCAGCAGGCAGCACCAATCAAACACCGACAACATCGAGCGGCTGCTGCTGCTGCTGCTGTCAGCAACACACCGGAGGAGCGAAGCCCGAGGAGCTGAGGCCGGTAACTCACCGACAGGACAGCATGGTCCCGTTAACGTTAACGGAGTGACGTCACCAGGTGAGCTGGTGCGAGCAGAAGCGAGAGAGACTCCGCTATCATCAGAGTGTGTGATAGCTACCAGCTAACAGAGAGGCTAATGCTAACTGCTAACAGCTAACTGAGCGGTGGAAGTTTGTTTGTCCTGATGAAAATCATGAATTATGGAGAAATTGAGGGAACTTCAACATAAAGGCGCATCTCAAGGACGACAGTTTTCATTTTGCGTCGATCGTATTGGATCACTGAATACTGAATCGATATTTTACCCCAAACACACATTTTCTCTAAAATACCACACTGATATTGTACCTGACACCGTATCAGAGTCATATCAACACCGGATCGATAATATCCACTGATCAGTCCTGATGGGATCAGTCAGTCTTTTTACATGTTAGAGTAAAATAATTAAAATGTTTTTTTTCTGACAGTAAATATGAAAGTTGTCTTGATTCAGTGTCGCTGCAGAACTTCAGGTTTAATATTTGCATGTGTGCTGTGATTGGAGGATGATGATTAATCACGTGATTACTTGGACTCAGGCGGAAGTGATTGATATGAGCTAAAATCAGTTTCTTTTGTTTTTCACATTGACGGTGTTTTATCAAAGAATCACTAATATAATAAAGCAGATCTGCTCAAAACATGATTCTACTTAATAAAACGACCGAACAGACGTGAAAACTGAAATTGAGGTTGAGTCCTGTGTGAGGAGCAGTCGGCTCCATCATGCAGCTTCATTAGTAACATGATGTATTCTCACTTAGATCAGAGCTGGATTAGACATCTTATTATTATTATTTGCCAGAAAAGATGATAAATCTGAGTAGAGGAGTGAGTGAAGCAAGAAAACCAGCTGAGCTGCTGCAGGATGAAGCTCCACAAAAAGTAACGTGATGTCTCACATCAACCTGCGGTTCTGGTTATTGATCAGGCTTCAGTGTTCGCTCCATGTCTCTGGACTGTCCCTCAATAACAACACGTGTCCATGTCGTCCCAGTGTCCAGAGATCTGAACATTTAAACATTTAAAACCTCAGAGAAAATTCCAAGTGAAAGCTGAAACACTTCCTGGTCAAACAGCCTTAAACTGGATTTAGCTTCAGCAGCAGCAGGCTGTGGTGACGTGCATGTCTCTCAGAGCAGTGAAGAAAGACGTCAGAATCCCTCTGAAGACTCAGCTCACATTCAGTGGGTCAGAACTGTGTTTTGAACTTTGTGATCAGTTATCAGGTCGACTGAACGCAGCCTGCTGCTGGACTCCTGCACCACCGCCTCTGATCACAAACAGCTTCTGTCTCAGGTTCATAACATGACTCTAAAAACACCAGATGAGTTGTTGTGATGAGTTTAGTTAGTTTATTAAAGGAGGAAGTGATGAGTGTGTTCAGTCAGACACAGACAGATCACAGCTGATAAACTTCTGTTCAGTCTGAAGCTCGTTAATATAAATGTTGTACTTCTGCATCAACACTTATTAAAACCACCAAATAAAGTAAAGATGAGGCAGGTGACCCACATTTAGTGTTTCTGCAACTCTAAAACGTCTTCTGACTGAATCTGACCTTTGACCTTCAGGTGTGTTCAGGTACAAAATGTCTCGTCTTCATGAAGAGTATTGATCTGTAGTGCGGCGCCCCCTACCTGCCACAGTAAAGCATGCTAATTTTAACACGCTAAAACGTTTAGCACGCTAATGATGGTGGAGCAGAATCTGTGTGGTGGGCGAGCGAGGCAGTGGTGGCAGTGACATCACATCAACTTCCTGCTGCTGATCGTCTGTTTGTCTTTCCTGCAGCTTCATAAATAAACATTTGAACGTTCTTCAGGCTGCATGTTGTAGATTTTATGAATGAATGTGTGTCAGTGTGCTGATGATGCGACTGTCTCACCTTCAGGTGTCCAGGATGCTGCAGCTCCCCCTGGTGGTGACGGCTCAGGTGGACCTGGTCCTGCTGCTGGTCTCTGTCCTGTCCCTCTGGACCAGACTGAGTCACCTGAGCTACCCCAACGCTGTGGTGTGAGTGTGTTTGATTTATACACCTGGACCAAGTCACACACCAAATTACATGATATTTTTAACTGTTTTGAAAGCTGTAATTGTTGGTGCATTTAAGGACCCTCAGACATCTGAGGTTTTGTTTTGATTGTGTGTGTGTGTGTGTGTGTGTAGGTTTGATGAGGTGTATTACGGTCAGTTTGTGTCTCTCTACATGAAGAGAGTTTTCTTCATCGATGACAGCGGACCGCCGCTCGGTCACATGATCCTGGCGCTGGGAGGTCAGTTACCATGACAACCACACAACCATATGTGATAACACCTGTGTGTGATCATGTTTGACTCTGTGTGTGTGTGTTGCAGCCTACCTGGGAGGATTTGATGGGAACTTTGTGTGGAACAGAATTGGAGCAGGTAGGAACATCATGACTGTGACACCAGCAGCTACTGGAAACCAGTTTATTTCTGGTTTCAACCAGTTTAAATCAGTTTAGAAAGTTTTCATCCTGTTCACGTCTGGTCAAATCCAGTTTAGCTCTCATTTGCTTGACACCAGTTAAAAACACTTTTCAGCGTTAAAAACCAGTTCAGCGTCTTTTCTGGTTTAAACTGGTTAAAAATATTTAAATCCACAGTTTGTTTTGTTGGGATTAAACCAGTTTAAAGTCGGTTTAAACCAGATTATTTTATATCCCAGCAGTGTGAGTGTGTTTGTTTTGTCGTACAGAGTATCCCAGCAGTGTGAGCGTGTTTGTTTTGTCGTACAGAGTATCCCAGCAGTGTGAGCGTGTTTGTTTTGTCGTACAGAGTATCCCAGCAGTGTGAGTGTGTTTGTTTTGTCGTGCAGAGTATCCCAGCAGTGTGAGCGTGTTTGTTTTGTCGTACAGAGTATCCCAGCAGTGTGAGCGTGTGGAGTCTGCGGCTGCTGCCCGCTCTGTGTGGAGCTCTCTGTGTTCCCCTGGTTTACCTGCTGACTCTGGAGCTGAAGTTCTCTCACCTGTCGGCTCTGGGAGCTGCGCTGCTGCTGCTGCTGGGTGAGTCAACACGACCTTCATCATCACTGTTTGGGAACTAAAATCACTGCGGGGCGTTTGGGAACTAAAAAGCAGCGTGGGGTGTTCAGGGACTAAAACGTGTTTGTCAGACCTGTAGGATTTGTGTGACTTATTGTCGGTGATTGTGTTTGTTGTTTTTGCAGAGAATTCTCTGATCGTCCAATCCCGTTTCATGTTACTGGAGTCTGTCCTCATCTTCTTCGTGTTGTTGGCCTTCTTCTCTTACCTGCGATTCCACAATGCTCCCGACAGGTGAGACTCACCTTTACCTTCTGAGAGGAGTTTAGTTTTAGTTTGATGTCTTCAAACACAACATTTTGAACCAATCAGAGTCCAGTGTGTGGACTCATTTGTGAGCTCTGAGTGTAAACAGGTGTCTCCCCCTGTCTCACCTGTCTCCTCCTGTCTCACCTGTCTCCTCCTGTCTCACCTGTCTCCCCCTGTCTCCCCTGTCTCACCTGTCTCCTCCTGTCTCCTCCTGTCTCCCCCTGTCTCCCCCTGTCTCCTCCTGTCTCCTCCTGTCTCCCCCTGTCTCACCTGTCTCCTCCTGTCTCCTCCTGTCTCCTCCTGTCTCCCCCTGTCTCACATGTCTCCCCCTGTCTCACCTGTCTCCTCGTCCTCAGCTGGTTCAGGTACTGCTGGCTGCTGCTCTCTGGAGCCTCCTGTGCTGCAGCTGTCGGGTGAGAAACTAAACTGTTCTGAGATCAGTTTGTTTTCTCTCTTCAGCTCTGAAACAACTTTAAGTGTGTGTGTGTGTGTGTGTGTGTGTGTGTCATCAGAGTGAAGTACATGGGCGTGTTCTCCTACCTGCTGCTGCTGGGCGTGGCCTCTCTGCACACCTGGAACCTGATTGGAAACCGAGCTGTCAGTCATGTGAGTCCATACTGAGCTCAGTGAACAGACCACAGCATCATCAACATGCCAATCAATGTCCAAATCATCTATTGATTTCAGATCATCAATAAGCTGACTGATGATCCTGACTCATGATTGACCTTGAATGTTTTTAATATTCTGCAGCTGAACACAGTTCTCACATCTCTGACGGTCCTTGAACACAACAGTTAGATTGTTAACACAAGAATGAATCTGTTCTGTGTGTGTGTGTGTGTGTGTGTGTGTGTGTGTGTGTGTGTGTGCGTGTGTGTGTGCGCGCACAGCTGAGTGTGTGTGTGCAGTGTGTATGTCGAGTTGTGTGTCTGCTGGTGGTTCCAGTTCTTCTCTATGTGTTCTGGTTCTACGTTCACCTGAGTGTCCTGAACCGCAGCGGACCACATGACCAACTGATGAGCTCCGCCTTCCAGGCCAGTCTGGAGGTGCACACACACACACACACACACACACACACACACACGTATAGACGGACTGATTTTGATTGACTATTGATTGGCTCACTTGTTGATTGATATATTGATTGATTGGTCCCTCAGGGCGGTCTCTCCAGGATCACTCAGGGTCAGCCTCTGGAAGTCGCTTACGGCAGTCAGGTGACTTTAAGAAGCTCCGCCTCTCAGCCAATCCCCTGCTGGCTGCACTCACACAAAGCCAACTACCCAATCAGGTGCTGCCAGCTCACACGGACACAGCAGCCAATCAGAAAGCTGTCAGTTAAGGTCAGAGTCACATGACTTCCTGTTTGTGTGTTCAGGTATGAAAATGGGCGGGGCAGCTCTCACCAGCAGCAGGTCACATGTTACCCCTTCAAAGACGTCAACAACTGGTGGATCATCAAAGACCCCGGCAGGTAGGTCACCTGTCTGTCTGCCCCGGGGCATGCTGGGAGCTGTAGTCCCTGTCTCACCTGTCCGTGTGTGTCAGACAGGAGCTGGTGGTCAGCAGTCCTCCTCGACCTGTCCGTCATGGTGATGTCATCCAGCTGGTTCATGGGATGACCTCACGCTTCCTCAACAGGTAAACAGCTCACCTGGTCTGATGGACTCTGGTGGTGCATTCGAGGACAATCCAACGTCCTGATGTTCAGCTGCTGGAACGCACACTGTTTGTCCTCACTCATGTCTGTCTCTGAACACTACGTTACCCATGAGTCTCAGCAGCTGCTGAGGAGAAGAAGACAGTCAGAGGTGTGAATGTTTGATCAGTTTTCTCCAAAGTGTTTGTTTCAGTTAGCTGCTAATGGTGCTAAACAGCAGAACTTTAAAGCTCTGTGACTGGTTGTCAGTGAAATGCACCCTGGGAGTCGTAGTTGACTTGTCTTCTTCAGTTTTTATGACTTTTCATCAAAGAATCAGATATTTTCTTACATATTGTTCATCTTTTTCTGTCATCTTGTGTTTGTGTGTGTTTCAGTCATGATGTCGCGGCTCCCATGAGCCCTCACGCTCAGGAAGTGTCGGGTTACATCGACTTCAACGTCTCCATGCCGGCGCAGAACCTTTGGAGAGTGGTGAGAACAGCTGGTTCTATATCAGAGCTGATGTGTGTTTGACGACGTCATTAACAGAATTTAACGAGCCGTCAAACACGACCATCGTGACCGTCAGAGGTCGGACCAAGTCTCAGGTCTTTACACTCAAGTCTCAAGTCCTAAACTTAGATTTCCGAGTCCTAAAGAAGTCAAAATGTAACCGTCTCGTTGATTTACGAAGTTTTTTAGCAGTGAAGCTAACGTTAGCTGAGCATTAGCTCACTAACTATGCTAACATTTACACTCGAGTCACCGTTTCTTTGTGTGTCTTCAGATGTTGAATGAAGTTGTAGCATCTGTAGTTTTCGACCTGCTTGTTCATTTTTTAGTTTTTGTGCGTGAATGAAAGGATCTTTGGTGTCAGTAACGTTCTGTGAGTTCTCCATGGTTCTCTGATGTCTGAGGTTCTGGTGAATTAAGTGTCGACTTGCTGAGAATGAATAGTGTAGAGCTGCAACTCAGGATTCTTTTCATTATTGATTCATCTGTTTTCTATTGTCTCTATTAATTGATTAATGAATCCCGTCACAGTCTCGTCACGTACGTCTGCGTGCTTCACATGTTTGGTTCCAGTTTTCAAGCCTTTCCTGTGATGATTTTTTACATTTTTGATCAGTCTGTCAATCATTTTCACTGATCGTTAGTTCTTTGGTTCATAAAAAAAGTCCAAGATGACGTCCTGTGATTAGTTTAATAACTGTTTAATTGTTGCAGTTATAGAATCGTGTTCACATTAATTGATCTGCACTCTCAGACATCAGGCAGGTTTACGTCCACATGAAGCTCAAACCTGAACTGAATTTAATAAAACCAGGAAAAGAAATTTATCATAAACTAATTTATGTTTCCATCCTGCAGCACGATGACATCATCAGAAGACAAACGAGGTGATCATGTGATCATGACTCTGTGTGTGTGTGTGTGTGTTCAGGACATCTCTAACAGGGAGGCGGAGTCAGAGTCGTGGAAGACGATCCTGTCTGAGGTCCGATTGGTCCACGTCAACACATCAGCTGTGCTCCGGGTACTGACAGGAAGTGACCTCATCCTGCATGAGCTGAGATCAGTGACTGTATAAAGAGCTGACCGTGTGTGTGTGTGTGTGTGTGTGTGTGTGTGTGTGTGTAGCTGAGCGGTGTGTCTCTTCCAGATTGGGGTTTCCGTCAGCTGGAGGTCGTCGCAGACAAACTGTTTAAAGGTCACAGCAGCAGTTTGGACTGGACGGTGGAGGAACATCGATATGGAACCAGTACGACCTTTGACCTCTGACCTCTGTGGCAGCAGCCTCTACACACTATAGTCATTATAAAACTCTTTTTAATACAATTCAATAGTGTCTAAAATCTGTTTGTTCCTCAAAGTCATTGTACTTTATTTTTATTTAACTTTATTTAAACATTTACATTTTTATTTAAATTATTTTGTGATCAGATTTTTATTTATTTATTTATTAGGATCCAGAAACACACATGACATCACACTCGTCCTTCACTAATCACAACAAGCCTGATGAAAGCAGCACCAGAGCTGTTAACCTTATCGATCAGTGATTGGCCAAATCTTTGTCCCTCCTCCCACCTCCTCTAATCCTCCTGAGACCACGTTACGTTCACTACGTCCAGTTAACAAAATAAAATAAATAAAATAAAACACACACACACACACACACACACACACACAGGAGGAACTCAGCTGCAGACTGTTTAATCTGGTTTTAAGGTGCTCAGGGTCCCGT
>JAJHUR010086892.1:0-47575 GCA_027495735.1 Lutjanus campechanus
GAGCTGGTAAACAGTGAATAGACTGTTTAGACTGTGTAATACAAGTTTAGTAAGTAAAACATTTCCTCCTTAATGGAGCCATAGCTGTCAAAGACACTCTGAGTAAGAGTGAGCACAAACTGGGCAACCCTGAGGTTCAACCAGAGGGCAAACAGAAAAATTCCCTTCAGGGGGAAAAGTTATCAGAAAAATGCAAAGTCTTCATTCCTATCATGTTCATTAGGTAAAAGAAATGTTAACAGGCAGTGATTATATGCAACACACACTCTTTTCATCAGCAAAGGTCTTGACTTTGCTCATGCATTCAGTGATAATCCATAGCGAGTTTTCCTCCCAGGCAAGAAATCGTTTTGCAATGGTGGGGTGCAGCATTTTTAAAATGGTGGATATCTCATTTTGGAATTAAACTTAATCTGGTGAAGAGCTGCACTACAAATACACACAGAGAGGGAATTTAGAGTACAACATTTCAGAGTGTTTGTCACGCGGCCCTGTGGACGCGTGCAGCATGCGGATGGCACAGAACGACGAGGCAGATATGGAGAGGGGGGGGTACTTTGAAGGTTATTGAGACGTTGTGGGCTGGAGGAAGGAGAAAGGAGAAGGGGGGGCACCAGACTTCTGTGAGGCTTTTCTTGAGCATTAAGCCAATATGTTTACATATTCATCCTATAACCAAAGATCAACAGCATGTGTCGCTGGTATTTCCCTGACTTGACTGCTAAAATCACAGCCATCCCAGACAAAGGGGCACAGGCTGGTGAAAAAAGAAAAAAGAAATGGCACAATCAGTCACATGGAAGCAAACACACTAACACTGTCCTCTGAAGCAAACTTTGATATATAAGAGGGATGTCAAGATATTCACAGCCTCTCCTCCTGAAAGGATTCTTTGATGTGACAAGGCCTTGCATACAAATACAACATACAATTTTAATTATACAAAATGTTCCCTCGCTCTTG
Organism: Lutjanus campechanus; assembly: GCA_027495735.1. NCBI lineage: Eukaryota > Metazoa > Chordata > Actinopteri > Lutjaniformes > Lutjanidae > Lutjanus > Lutjanus campechanus. Next base: position 964 of record JAJHUR010086892.1, read on the forward strand.
GGGGCTGAATGCAGAGAGGCATAAACAACTCAAGAGTAAAAGAGCTGGGGATTCATTTATCCCCACAACAATTAGCTTTTTTAATCTACACAGGTAATGATGAAGCTGCTTGGGTTTGTAATAGATATTTTTATTTTGTGTGTGTGTGTTTTTTTTGTTACGTCTCCCTCTGTGGCACTTCGACTCTTGTTGATTCTTCATGTATTTTTAAATCACGTCTGCAAATCAAATCTCCTCTGTGGAATACAGGCAATTTTAAAGGAGTAGTTTGACCTTAAGGGAAATTATCTTGTTTGCTTTCATGCCGAGAGTTACATGAGAAGATCAATAGCATTCTCATGTTTGTATGGTAAATATGAAGACACTGCCAGGAGCTAGTTAGCTTAGCTAGCCTTGCTCTGTCCAGCACATCGATGTATTATAATGAACTAGAGACAACATGCAGGCATGAATTCGCTACACACACCATGATACTTGCATTGGATGGCTGTTTTCAACTTCACTGTGTGTACTATATCTCTCCCTTTTAAACAAACCAGAAATAAATGAATAAATAAATAAGTAAATGTGGGGGAAAATGCCTTTTGAATCACAGGAGAATTTTTCGCTGCAATACCACAAGTGGCCACTGGGAAAAACTGGAGGAATGGCTAAGCAGCAATGCTTTATCTGGGTTTATATAAAACATGTATGGTCCAGCACCTCTAAGAATTGTAGTTCAAACGTTACAAAAATAATCAGAGTTATCAGCGGAATGTGAATGTCAGAGACATCTATGTATCGTGTCGCAGATTTATTTACTCCAGTTAGCATGCTAACCAGCTAGCCCCAGCCTGTCCTGTCCTGTCTCGTCACACCACTTTGTACCTCAGGAAGCAATAGTGAGTCATTGTAGCACCCAGTCTGCCCTCAGTTCAACATGAGAGGATGAAAAAGTAGAGCTGCACTGTGGGCAATAAACAACGTTTGGCAGAAAACAAATAATTGATAGAATTACAAGAATTAACATTGCTGCTGTTTTGCACCACTTGAGACAACTCTTTTTGAGTAAAGGGATGAAGGCTGATGTTGAACTTTATCTAGGCGGGTAAGTAAACCACTGTTAATGCTAACAGTGTTATTCAGAAATAGCTAAGTAAGGTAGCTAATGTTATTGACGGTGTTAATATGCTAAATTAGCTGTTGGCTGATAGAAATAAAGACCTACAGTATAGGAAGGTGAGTGCGTTTCCTTGTTTCTTAAGATTCTGGTGGACACTTCAACTTTCTGGTGATGTGCTGCCTGTGGTTTGTTTAGAGTACAAGTTTAATCCGTACAAAAATCAAAATGTAAATATGACAAGTTGGGGTTTTAAGGGGGGGTTATATGCTTAACAATTTCTTGGCAGTGGGCAGTGATGATAAGACTTCAGGAATCCTAACAGCCAAGAAATATTCCAGGACATAACCCCTGTAAAACTCGTATTTCAGTTTTCGGCACAGATTAAATAATTGAGATATAAAGTGAGATATTAAATTTAATGAGAAGTTATCAGAGTGGTGATCTCTCACCTAACTCTTGGCAAGACAGAGAATAAGCACATTTATGAAAATGTCACACTGCCAGTATTCAAATTATACCACGGGTGTTGGTGGAGACCTGTTTTTTGGGGGGGATGAGAAGGTACTGTACATGCATGCTTATACATGAATGCTCCTGCATATGTGCAAAATTATACCATCAATATGTTTTAATTCATAAAGGGAATATTTAACTTGGGACAACAATGAAACAGAAAAAAATCACCACTTTAATGTCTTTTTAATTGCTTTCCATTGAGAAACAATAAGAGAGACAACATGGTGTGCAATGTGTGTTGAATGTGCCACCACACATGGTTGACAAATGCTTTACTATTAGTCTACTATTTATTTCAGGAACCTTAATATAAAGGAAAGTTCAGGTCTCCCACCCAATAAATATGTCCTTAAACGAAATGGAAGCAAACTTAAGTCGACTGAAATAGCTTACCCAGTTCTTTTAAATGGTATTTGGCCACAAGATTTAGAAGCATAATGCAAAGACCTCTGGTTAGATACAGTAATATCTTCCTCTTTCACTATGCAAGAGTAAAAGAAGGCTTTGTCTAATTACAATTAATTGCCACACTGTTTTGTTGTTGATTCTATGCTGCTGGTTGTGTAATTAAGTTTGTCACATCACAGTATCTTTCTAAGAGAGAAACACCTCGTCCCTGCTTGAAATTAGATGAAATGGAATAAACTGATTTATTAGCCTGAATGTAGCGACCTTCAAGACCGTCAGTCATGGTTACTAATGGAAAAAGAGTTTTAAATGTCAAAGACTTAAACTGTGTGATCCTCCCACATGTAGATTCTTAATTTTAGCTGGTAATTCTTTACTTGACACTTGGTGATACTGCATAACTGTCACCCTGTAGGAGAAATATATCTATAGTGACATTATTTCTATAAAATGGCCGGTTTACAGAACTGGTTTTCCTCACTAAAGCTGAGAGAAAATGCTACCAGGTGAGTCGACTGTGTGTTGTGGTTTTCACAAAGTGTTCTAACAATGAAAACAGGACATTTTTTGGTTGTAGATTTTCCTGATTTATGACAAGAATAAGCAGAAGGAAGTCAAACAAAACCTTTTTTTTTTTTGTTCCCCCACCTTGGCTTCCTCAAGTATCAAGGTAAAATAAAATAAAAAATACAAACATACGGAAACATTGCTGCGACATCCTCTCCAGCTTCTGGGTCTGTTTGATTGTGATGTCAGACACATAAACATAAATTTCCCTTCACCTTCCTACACGGCACGCACAGCTCGATCACGTCCCTGTCATGCAGCCTGCTAACCTGAAGCTACTGCATTAAACATAAAGAGCACGAGCACTCAGCTACACTAGGAGCAAAATACAGATATATATAGTATTTTGCATACCCTGGGTTATTTTATTTATTTTACCTTTGCCTTATTTTACCTTTTCCCTACTCTGTTTATGTTTTTGTGCAGCTAAATAATCAGCTCAGCAGCCCAAGTTCTTACATCATACCGTACCCTCTAGTCCAAGTTTTCATTTTATTTTATTTGTCTTGACATACATATATCTCTCTCAGCTTGTGATAATATCATTATTGCTGTTATATTATAGGTGTTATTATGATTATTAAGCCCCTCCCAGACAGCCAACTTTTACAGAAACATGATGTCAATTTTCCACGTCTGTCTCATGTCTAAATAAGTAGACAAATAACTCACGACTTGTACATAAGCAGTTTTACTTGGTTTTGCCTGGTAACTCTTCCATTAACATTTCTGACATGACACAAGCCTGAATGCTGCCACATTAAGCTAAAGGCTGCAGCGGTACAAGGTTAAATAAACCGAGAGATTAAATGCATGTCATGTTCTGCCTTATTAAAAATAAGTTACTGCAATAACTGTATCACTCAGTTATCTTTATCTTTTATGCATCAGTCTAATAAAGCACAAAATACAGAGTGAGCCAATTTTACAGTAACTTCTTTTCTCCTCGCAGTGTGGGCGAAGTGGGAGACAAAACAAAAACTTGTATAACCACAAAAATAAATAGGGCTGCGACTAATGTTTATTCTCATTAATTTTATGAATGAATGTGACAGGTTTTTTTTCTCTATTAATTGTTTTGTCCAAGAAATGGCCATATTCTATGACACAAGCGCAAATTTGCAATAGCTGCGACCACATACCAGTACGTGCACGCATCCACACGTTCACACATTCACACAACCTCAGAGTCGCTTAACATCCATGGCAAATTTCAGCCTCATAAATAGACGGTTGCAGTTGTGTGTATGTGGTAGGGCTGCACAATTATGGCCACATTTTCTACAATTTTGATCAATACTGAGATCATAATTATTTATTTTTATTGCATCACTTGCATCACATTCAAAATACTTTCAATCCTCCAGTCAGTACCCCTGACCAAGGTGCTGACTTTAGGGCTGCAATGAATCATTATTTTAACTGTTGATTAGTTATTTGATCTACAAAATGTCAGAAAATGGTGAAAAATGTAAATCAGAGACTAAATCTCACTTAACGTTGTACTTTGTATGATTGTACATGTGACAGTAAAGCTGACATTTAACCTTTATGATCTATTTTGAGCAACTTGCTCTACGACTTCTGTTCCAGACATCTGATTTTCATTTTGCCCGTCTGCTCTCTGTTGTTTATCACTCTTCTGGAAATTTTTGCATAGGCTGCTACTGCTGCACTGATCATTTCGGAAGTGCTGGATTTGATATGCAGCTGAGTTTTCTACGAGCGGAGCATGTGTTTTAAACATCAGGATTGCAGTCGATCGTGTTGTCTCTGTATGTGTGTCTTTCTACAAGGTTTGGTTGAGTTGCAAGAATCCATTTAGAAGTTATGCACCTTTTTGTTATAGGCCACTCCTGCTGCTACACTCTGTTTTTAGCCCACTGGGATGAACACAAACACATGCACATGCAAACTAACTAACTCTCTCTCACACACACAATCGATCTCCATGCCAAATTTCAGCCTCCTAGGGCAAAAACTGTGGCTGCCAAAGGGGGGTAAATTTTTGTGAATGAACAGACCGACAGAGCAAGTTAAAGAGCTGCTAAAAATACCCAGCGCAAAAAGGTCAAAAACTAAAAGATATTCAGTTTACAAAAAAAAGCAGAAAATCTTAACATTTGAGAAGCTGAGACCAACAAATGTTTGGCATTTTGGGTTGAAAAATTATTAATTTATGTCAATTGACTATTGATTAATCAACTCATTGTCAGACATCAGACCAGCACTCCTTCTCTGTATTTCCAGTTTCCATTCATGTCATCTGCACGGATGAAATTGCAAAAATCCAGAAAGACACTTCATAGCATGTGAGCAAATAGGAATTAAATCAGAGTCACAACTTTAAGTCTCCTCGGGCTTCGTAAAATAGGCCACAGAATTCTCTATCTAATAAATAATGAAGTTTATGAAAACATTTATTGGGACATTCACTGGAGATTCCCTGATGCCGCCTGCGAGAGAACAGTGAACGCTGCTTCCTCTCCTGCACAAAAACATTACAGTTGCAACTCATCATCAGTTTTATTATCAATTAATCTGCCAATTATTATTAGTTTGTTGCCAGTTTTCTAGAGCTCAAAGGTGAGGTCATGTCTCGCTTTGTCCAACAGTCAATAATAGATGAGGAGAAGCTGTAAATTCTTATATTTGATGAGCTGCAACCATCAATGTTTGACAATACATTAATCAGCAACTTTGATTATCAGATTATCGCAAAAATGCCAATCAATTTATCGATTAATGACTACCACAAAAGATCCTGTCATGCCGGGTTAAAACGGCAAAGAGGATTTACATAAATGTGAATTGTGTGTGAAGGACAAAACAGTCATTACTATAATGGATGCAATGTTACATAATCTGTATTACAGAAAGAAGTTTTAAATTCTTATCATTCATATTTCATCATTTATTAGTACTTGTAGTACTAATAAATCTACAACAAATCTACAACAAAACAGCACACTGTCAAAAAGTGGGCCAAAAATACTTACATTAAATCAATAAAACAATGATCAAAGAAATTATTTTTAGTGCACACAGAGCTGTCTGGAGATCACTGAACTGCCTCTATAGCCTGGAGGGGCTCTTCTATTGGACTGCTCATTTATTTATGTGGCACATCATGCCAGCTTCCCGTGGCCGCTGTGCTCCTCTGAACTGCGTCTTAGTTTGAGTGCTGTGATCATGAAGATTCATGTGCTCTGCTTGTATTGAGCTGTTTGGCACTGACAGTTGCAGGAAGAGATTTAGAAGGATTGGAGGGAACTGCGTGTTATCCATGTACCGGCTTCTGCCAGATCAATGAGAGTACGGCGGGAACGTTCCTCTGTTGTGAGCTTCGCTTTATGACCAAATAAAGAGCTCTGATCTAAATTTAAGCATCCAAATAAGTAACGTTAAACTTAAGTGAAATGAATGAAAGTATGGCTGACCCAGATGCTTCAAAGCTTATACCGTTGCCATGGTGATTGTATCAGTATCCGAATGCTTCATTTTTGCTTTTTGAAGCAAGAAAGGAGAAGTTGCATAGAGTGCACAGAAAAAAGAGGTAGAAAATAGTGATAAAGCTTAAGGAACTGAGCTCCTCTATTGTGTTTAATTAATCTCAAAATCTACGCAGATAAAACAATACATATGAGCGGAAAATCTTCATCACGAAAGAGCATTTTTGCCCCGTGTGCACAAATGCGGTCTCTCGGCGGAGCTCCAGACTTTTGAGACTTCGGAGGTGGGGATGGAATAGACAGTGGCCTCCTGTCTTTGTTACTCATTAGACTTTTAATCACAATGAGAGCAAAGTACATCAGTATATCATATCTCTCCATGCCCTGTTGAATCTTTAAATTTTAGCTGGTAATTCTCACTGAAGCTTCGAAGCCCCAAAAATCTTTTTTGGGACAAACCCCTCAATCAAAGTATTACTTTCTGGAACTGAGTAACCCGGTACACCCTTTGAACATTTTAACAATTTTTCATTTTCCATTACAGACAGTGCAAGAGTTAAATGAGGTGTAGACCTGACTGCATTATTTGTTTCTGTTATGAGCTAATATTCTCTGTCTCTGTCTGCTATAATGGGCTGCACACACATGCACATAATTGTTAGACAGAGCTGATTAAGGACCTTTACATAGTTCACGCTCTGGTGGTCTTTTAGAGACAGGCTTATTAGCAGTCATGAGGGCTATTCTGTTGTGAAATCCAAAGCAGATTCTTTTAAATTTGAATTTGGATTGAGACATACGGACAACCAGAGGAGTCACTGAGAACTAAAAGATACAAGGAGACCTACCACTGTATGGGACGGGGACATGTTTGTACTTCTTTGACAATTTGATTTCAGGATGCTCCAGTTGATAGATGAAGTGCTGTCTGCAACCCTCAAATTAAATGCATGTACTGTAAATGGTCTGATGTGTGACGTGTGGATGGCAAGTTAAAACATCATTTTAGAGACCGAGGTTTAAGATGAAAGACGTAGAGGCAGCACTCTGCCTTAAAAACTCTTCAAGTTCCAAAGTTAAAAATCAACAAAACCATACTAATACTTCATATGCATGTTTTTTTTTTAAATAATGAAACAACTGATAATGTCCAGAAAATATCAGAATAAACAGTAAAAAAAAACATGTTTGCTCTGCATTTGAATAAATGTTGCAGATGACTAAAAAGTGAAAATATCTCATGATATTTTTATTTGTAAATTTCCATATCCTAAAAGACTAAAAGGCTCAATAAAAAAACTAAATAAATTTGGCAGATCAAACTAATTCTAGTGCATGTTAGAGATGGGCAATACTTCAAAATTACCAAGCAATACCAGTGATATTGATCAATACTCTTTATTGTTAAAAGCAGCTAATGTAAGGGGAAGAAATATGTAAATTTATTTCTGTTCTACACCTGAATATATGTATTACAACCAAATAATTTGACACACACAGCATTTCTTTTTACTAGTCTGTTGATGTAATTACATATACACACTGAACAGTTTTAGAGGTAAAAAAAAAAATGTTTATTTTGCTTATGATCGCTGTGGGCATGCAAACAACAGCAGCAGAGATATAAATATAGGAGCACTAAGAAGAATGTTCATGTGCCCAGGATATAATCTAACAATTGATGGATTCATTTTATTATAATCAATGCTGCTGACATTAGTATGGCTAGTAAAATCAAGACTTTGGCTGCCCATCCCTAGTGCCTGCAGTGTTTTAGCCTTTCATACATAACCAAGAAAAGATTAAACTCTCATAAAATATCAGTGCATCAACAGATACTTGTGTGTTTGTGTGTGACTCTGGTGCTGTTTTCTTATTTTTGTTGCAGTGTGAAGCAGCCAGCACTACTACCAATCACTTCTACGACCACATTTTGAGAAACAGCAGTCAGATCTGTGTCGGATCTGTGCACATGCCGCAATTACATCATGGCAGAGGCATGCGACGACATGCAAACTGACACAAGTACCGTATTGTGCTTCAACATTGTCCCTTCTGTGAACAAACTCTGTCCCTGACTCGACTCTCTTGCAACAGCTGCATCAGAACAGTTTTAGTCAGCCAGTGCAGTGATGGTGTTTACAGTGTCACTCCAGATGTGATTCCTACTGGATGTCTTGAAAACTTCAAGGGCATCCAAAGGCTTCTTCTTCTTCTTTCAGTCTATTGCTTCAAGGTCATTGATTTATTTATTGACCACTGCATGCCATTGCAAATCCATTTTTAATCTGAACTATTTATCGAAGATACTGCATGGTTCAATGTTGCAAGATCTTTTATTAATCCTCAATTTTACTGTTAAATTAAACATCAATTAATGAGCTGTGTTATAACCATTTGCAAAAGGCCCTCCATTGGGAGAGGAAGATAGAAACAGTCAGACTAAATTTAAAAAAACTAACAAAAATTCAAATTTTATGTATAATTCTCAATAGTCTCTATTTCTTAATTGGTAATCAAGGATGGGCCCAGATGTATGACTGATGAGCACACACAAAAAACATGCATCTGTCATGTCCAATGTATAAACAGGTATTTATAAAGCACCGTAAGAACGCGTGATCGCTTCAGACCATCTGTACTCACATTTTTCCAGAGCCAGTTACAAGTGATCTGATAAGTTAGAGATGAAAAATAATGTGAGAGTGATGAATGATTAGTGATGAGAAGTGATGATAAAATGTCAATCAAAAGGCAAATGATTTATCTTTGTCTGATCAACTTTGAGATATTTCCTTTTATCTGCATCAGAGGCATCACGAGATTTTGCAGTGTTTACATTCTGTTTGCTTTTTGTTTGTTTATGATCTATTTCAATATGGACTCTAAATATTAAATCACTGATAGATTGATGAATATTGTTGACAGTATTCTACATACAAGCAACTGGTTTAATTTGGGTGTTGCTATTAGCAGCTCCTACTGTGGCACAGATCTATAGCTGCTTCACTGACATGGTCACATTCAGACTTTTGTGGCATCTGTGAACAAGAAAATACAGATATATGCATTTTATCTACCTTGTTGGAGCTGTTTTATTACTGTTAATCTGAGATTTTTTTCTTATCAACTTACTGCTAACTAAGCTTGCCACTATAGGCTTCTAGTTGCTAATACAACATTCTCAGTAAGTGAATTACTGTTGGCAAGGAAACTAAATGAAGGAAGGGTCATTATGTCATATTATCACATGGCTTTGTTAAATACTTGTATAAAAGACCATTGTTATGAAGAACAGACTGTAGCTATGGACACGGTTCTGATCATAGACTCTGGATGAATAATAAAAACATTCTTAGATCACTAAAATCATTTTAAAATTAATATTTTGTGTCAAATCAATGTGGGTTTTTTTTTGGTATATAACCATGTCACATAAGGGATGATGTGCAGTGTGCAGGTCATCATGCAGGACCCTGACACAAAGCAGAGGGGTCTTGAATCATCCTGAAGGGGTTGACTGTTGTTGACAACTGTTATTTTATTCTTTTTACCTTTATTCTTCTAGACTCTGGGTGTAGGTTTACCAGATGAATTATTGTGCTATTCAGTTTCTTTCTTACTGTTCTAATTCATTTCTACTATACCTTTGGTCTCACTCTTGTTTGTGGAATCTTGTTGTTTTCTGATTTGTAACCACTATCAATAAATTTGTTGTCCAATAATGTTCTCGCAGTCTCACAGTTGCCTCCAGTAACTTCAAAGGTCGACTGCTGTCTTATACCTTTATTGGAAATGTGTTTGGCTCCCTGCAAAGCTGTGCACCTACATGCATACTGAGGGCAGAAGAGTGCATAATGATGCACGACCATGTTGGAAAACCTTGCTGATGCAACACAATTTGTGAAATGGTGCAATCCATTCTACTGAACTTTCCCCTGAAAGACTTCTGGAGCACTTTTGGAACAGTAAAGCAAAAGGTCTGCATTTATTTACAGCTAAATGTGTGTCGTAAATCAGGCTTGTGCAAGAGCATCACAACAGAACCACACATACAGATGGCTGTACGAAAGTATGCAGGTAAATACATCAGGGGTACTCGGGTTAGGCAGTATGTTAAATATTCCAACTGGGTACCGTTAGCTCAACTACTGCAGATTGATGATATATTTGTGCAGGTGTCAGCAGGGAGATGTGTGCCAGTGGTGAGCTCGCTATGTTTTGTTTCTGTTTATGTATGTAAACAAACAAAATAATCTCACAAAGTGTCAAGAAAGGAAATATTCTTACACTTGTTTTACTTATTAATCAGGAAAATACACCTTCTAAATTCAAGTCCCTCTCTTGCCAAACTAAGACGAGATTAATTGTCTTATCACCCAGTGTGTCACCCTTAATTCACTGAGTTAGATGTGACAATATTCTGAATCTACATGCTGTTTCCCCATTGCCTCAATCTTTGCTATCAGGTTAGTTAGCTGAATGAGTCTTTCATTGAGCTGCCACAATCATTCCTCTGAGGCAGACCAGGCAAACAATCAGCCAAAAAAAAAAAAAATCACCCCAAAAATCTAACCATGAACGGACCATCGCAGATAGTCTATATTAATCCAGTCACCCACCCTTAACATGTACATATATCTGTCTTACACGTAGTTACAATTTTAAACCCACAAAGAGTTTTCAGTATGGCTACAGTGAGAGACCTTTTTTAAAGAGTAACATACGTTTTTATTTAACCACAAACAGCTGTTTCATTGCTCTAACAAATCGAACTCCTTTTGCAAATCATCATCGGGTTTGGTCGAAATATATTCTTAATTAACAGCGTGAATGAGCGTGAAGCGTGCAGGACAGATAACGCCGTACAGCGGCTGCAGCGCTGCAGCCAAGCAGATCTGCTAATTTTACACCTGAACTATAAGAGGAGGCACACTTTCACTTTCTCTGAATGTGTGAAAATCTAATATTTTCACATCACAGATGATAAAGGCAGGCATTAAAACAACAAAAACTAATTAACAAAATATTCGTACTGGACGGCCAAATCTGATTTGACTGAAGAAAAATCTTTGTCGGGGCAAGCCTCAGACATGAGTATTAAAATCCGCTTGAGGTTGTTTATCCTTCAAATTCAGTTACGGAATTGTCATTCCTTTTATGATGAAATTACTGCAATACAAACAGTGGTTCAACAGCAGTGTCTGGTAAGACAACTCTTCCAGGAAGAGAGACTTTAGAAGAACAGGTCATGCAAAAAATAAGATGTGTGATAACTTTCTGCAGAAAAGGGGAAGCTGTCTCTACTTGCAAGCAGGAAGTCAGAACTGGTTAGAATAGTATCTCACATATGTCTCATCACTTTACTTGATCTCCTGTGTGTGTGCGCGTGGGTGTTTGTGAGTCTCTTACTTAGAGTCAGGCCTTTCATCATTGCCCAACACATACATGAGGGAAATATCTGTCAGTCAGTCGAGTTTACATGTCACAAACCCACAAGCAAGGCAACATCTGCTCTGCTCGTCACTTGATGCAGTGTCAGTAGATGCCACATGACAAACTCTTTCTTCCTGATAAACCCAAACCTTCGTCTGATACGAGTTATCTGCAAAAAAGATGGCAGGCAGCTGCTTGTTGCCTTTGCAGCAATTGTGGTTTTTGCATCAGTTCGGCGACTAGAAAGTAGCAACGCAGCGAGGAACAGCTGTTTGACAAAGACCGACAGAGGGGTTCAGCAGTGGAAATGTTACCTGAGATGTCCCTGTGATTTCCGGAGGCACAAATACCTCTGTGGGCTATGAATCAAACACCAGCTGACCCCATCCCTCTGCTCTGAATCCCCTTTTTGATCCTTGGGATCTCAAAAGAGAAGAAAGGTGAAGGGAACATGACTTCTCACAGTCTTCAAGAAAAACAAAAACAAATAACATCTCTACACAGAACATTCAGGGACAGTTTTAGTGATTTAGATGCCCCAGGCAAAGATAGAGATGAAGCCCACACGGTGTACAGTGTGCCCACCACATTTAATATGATTTACCACCTCTCTTATCAACTCACAGAGCACCATTACAGCTAAACACTGCAGGAAACCCCGTCCTTCCCTACCTGGCCTGACAGTCATACAGAGAACAAAACTATTTACAGGAAGCTTGTTTCAGTAAACAAAGACAAGCAAGAATTCTCTCTGAAGGACTATAATTGCTCTTCATTCAGAAGATAATTGGACCAGAAAAAAGATTATAAGCATAAATTGAGTGCAAGCGCATTCACAAGTCTCAGCTCAGGGCACAGAAGCATTTGAATGGAACTAGTTTTTGGTTTTTTTGTTGCAGTTTTGGTGACCACAGGCACAAGCAAAATCCTGGTTCAGTGTGGCTGAAGGCTAATGCAGGATGGATATATTTTTAGTACAAGTACAGTAATATCAGCGGGGTGGGGCTTAAATAATGGCCATCACGTCTAATCCCCATTAAAAGCAGCAGGAGGTTTAGTGGTTCAGAGAGGAGCAAGAAACAAATATACATCACAAAGTACTAAAATGAAGAAAGACGAAAAAAAGAGTTTTGCAAGTTTAATTCACCCTTTAGGAGATATTCCTGCATGGAATTTTATAAAACACAGATATTCTATTAAACAAAGATGTCTGTACTTTGACGACAACTAACAAGTTAGTAATTTGCAGAACAATGATTACATTTGCATTTACATGTGCACAACAGGGAGGTTATTGTAAATATTGGTTACTTGATGGCTGAAAATGGGATTGCCTTATTTATGCAACAGAAAAAGATGAGAATTAGCTTATGCTGAGTTCACACTACAGGATTAAACCCCTGATCTTCCACTCGGACAGTTTTTGGAGATTGACGTCAAAAGCCGCCAGATCGGAGGCAAATCAGCATCCGCTCTGCGCTCACAAATCGCCCTTGATCACTTTGTGAGAACTGGTCAAAGACGCAATCCGTAAGATGACCAAAAGGTATCAAAGAGGTTTAATATCTGGTTGTGTTGGGGGCGGGTGAGGGAAGCATGGGTAGAAGAGAAGGAAGAGCAGTGGAGGAGCAGCCAGAAAAAACAAAATATAGAAAAAAATAGCAAAAAAATAGTGTTTGTATGTGTTTTCATGAAAAAAGGTGGCGTGGAGACCAGACAGACTCGTCATGGATTCCTCCTGGTGTAAGATCTTGCAGTGTGCAGCCCCCTGCCACTGATCAGTCATTTAGTGTGCAACCACGACAACATCATAAGACAAAAAGTTGTGTAGTGTGAACAATAAAGCCACCTGAAGACTTTGAAAGTCATGTAGTGTGATTTAGTGACATCTAGTGGTGAGCTTGCAGATTGCAAACACCTGGGTTCACTGTCCCCTTTCAAGCATGGAGGATAGCCTACAGAGGCAAAACGCAAAAGTCCCTCTCTGTTCTGTAGAAACATGGTGGTGCAACATGGAAGAGGACCTGCACCCTCTGTAGATATAAAAGGCCCATTCTAAGGTAACGAAAGCGCAACAATTATTTTCAAGTATTGATACACTAATGAAAACATATTTACGGATATTATATGTAGATTTCTGCCATATTATGCCAATAGATCCCCATAAGTCTTACACTCTGGACTTTTAAAGGACAAGGATGATGATATTCCATATTTTTACTAGAATACATCCTGTCTGTGACACTCCTACTTAAGATGTAAATCTTTAAAAGCAGGTCATGAATAGGCCTATACTGTAAGCTTTCATTTTTAAAAAAGGATAAATAATAAATCAGCTGGGTAATGTATATTTCACAAAATGTTACCCAAAGACGAGTTGGTAACTATTTTCAGCCAAGGACTAACAGAAAAAAATATAGAATATCACCAAGGTTTATTCATCTTTAAAATACAAAATGTGCCCAGTTTTTTGAAGGCACTCGGGATACACGCTGAGAATGCCTGCTCCACTGATAAATTATATTAACTAAATTGGGAAAATGTGCACAAAAGAACAGAAGGTTGTCAAGATAAATCAATAAAGGGCCACATTTATAAAGGTAGGAACCCACACTGTTTGACCTTTGTTTAATTACACACTGTGTGCAACAGATGTAATACAACTGCGGCTGCTGTTCTGATGGCTTAAGGTATTTTAATCAACTGAAAGGGAAGGACCATACATTCCACAAGCTGTTGCGGATAACTTTATTGGTAAGAATCACTCATTACTCTAACCCAGTGCAGTCTCTGCCTTAATTGGATTTTTTTTAAAACGCGTTTTGATGTGTATTTAAATGCTCCAAGACAACAGGAAGTCAACTTATACGACCCTCGATGTCCATATAAACCAGCCAGCTTGAACCCATGCCAACCCTCCTCCCAGTGCAGGCCGATCTATTGCGGGGCAGTACGCTGCAGGTACACGCGGAACAGATGCCAGAACCTCCAGGAGGGACAAACCCTGGAATTTAAGGGAGAGGTGAGGCTGAGAAGTGAAGAGGGCAAGAGATTAAAAGGTGCCCCTGCTGCGTTTGTAGGGGAATCTACGAGGGCTGGGCCAGCACCGAGGAGGAGGCCGGGCCTTTTGTTGGCTAATTGTGCCCACAGGCGCTCTTGGCACCCGTCCTCTGTGGAGCCGTGGTCGTTGAGAGAGCCCAGGCGGAGAGGGAATTCCTCCCGATGCTCTGCTCTGTTTGCTCGTATACACATTTAAAACAGCAGGCCCACATTTGGCCTTTATTTGTCTTCTTTTTATTCCACTGGAATTTTAAAGAACTTCAGTCGGCATGCTAATTACACACACGTTGTAAAGGGCAATTTACAGTATGTGTTCGCATGGTATTTCCCAAGAGGTGTAGGGGCATGCTGGAGCCTAAAGTTAGCTGAGAGGGCACGCCTTTGCATTTTGTTTTCCCAGGTCTGAACCATACTGAAAACATTTACTTTGATGCATTTCTGTATTTCATTAATTCAGGTTCACGGCAAATTGAACCCATTAATAATCAAGTCGACTTTTTTATGTGGCAGTTTGTCACATGAGGTGCAATTTGGAAAGGAGAGGTCAAAACAAAACCATTCTCTTGACCAAGATCAATCGATTTATCAAATAGATCAAAAAATAATCAGCAGATTAGTTGATTAGGGCTAACCGGAATGCTTCCAAGCCTCTACCACTGCCACGGTAATCAACGTCCAAATCAGTATTGGAATGCTTTGCCTTTGTTTGGAAGTAAGGAGACGTTGTGTCGGCTGCACAGAAAAAAGCACAAGACTGGTAAAAAGCGAATTAGCAAATCACAGAAACTCGAACCAGGGTCCTCTAAATACTACGTGTCTTGGTGTCCTTCTTACCTCTGAGTCAGATATAACTAGTTGAGTAGAACAGACTTAAGTTTGCTCGTTAGTTACAGTGGTTATCAAACTTGACGTACCACTTTAGACCCAGTGTGGATGTGTGGTGCATCATTTGATGGGAGCAGCTTTGCAGAGTGAAACAAAGCAATATAGAGAGAGGAGGAAGGTTGCCTTGTTCAAACTGCCTACTGCAGCTTTAAACCCTCCAGGGGTAAAAAAAAAATGTTGTAAATGTGAATAAAAAATGTGAGCTTCAAGTTAACAGTTAAAGAACAATGGAGACACAAGCTGTTGTTGTATTACACCTCCATGTTTGCTTCTTGGGTGGCAGCCAACTGCAACTGCTCTACTGCAAGCTGCTCCCGAACATCTCAGATCATTATCCTATCTCGAAGGGAACTCCGAGGCTCCTTATGAAGGAGTGCAAGTGCAACTGCGTGTATTTGAGATCTTATCCTTCCCATCACCAGGTGAGGGAAAATCCACATCACGCTGGTGTGGGAAAGCCTCTTGAGGAGCCGCTGGTGAAGGGACTCCTCTATAATCTTGTTCCAGATAAGCAGCCAAAACTGGATGGGTTGATTGCTCAGGAGGGAAGCCACCCCGGCGCTCTACAGGGAGCATTTGTGCAATACTGTAACCACAGAGCAGTTGAAAGGCATGCAACCACATCAGTGAGGTGTAGTTTCAAGCCAGATCTGGTTTGGATGATGTAATATGTGCAGAAACGCGATTCTTAAACTAATCTTAACCTCACAAGGTCACGGTCACTTTCATTCCAGCTCCATCAGGACAAGTCTCTGCTGGTCTCTCATCACATTCACAGTCTCACACTTTCACTGCAATTTGCCACTTATTTGTCAGCTCCTACTTGTCGCCAACAGCCTTCAGTTCGGTTTAGTTTCTTACTTTTCATGCATGATCTGTGATGTTAATTCATACTGCAGCTATAAACTGAGACACAGACTGACCAGCTTCAATTTCAGAAGCCAGCAGTCGATAAAATGCCTCGACACATTTACTATAGATGTAAACCTGCATTTTTAGTCAATATTTCAAACTGGAGCAGTCATTACACAAAAAAATAAATAAATAAATAAACAAAATATATTTATAAGACACAGTGAAATACATTTAGAAGGTCTCAACATTGCAAGCCCCCCTATCTAAAGGAGGGGTTGAATTTACCTAACTTTTAAATATACTATATCTGGCATCGCAATTGTGGGCTTTACAGCTCTGGCTGTCCAACTTAGGTAACTATAGAACAACAGATGGTTAACCTACCTCCTTAAGATCAATTGTATTTATAGGCTCATTAAAGAATTTGCATAAGATGACAAAAACAGATTGTGCACCATACATCTGAGTGTTGGCAGGAAAGCCATCAGCTAATAGAACTACGTAATGTTCTATTTAAACACACTCCCTTATGGAATAACCTTCTAATCCGAGACAATATGATCGATGATATCGCTGCCAGTTGGAAAGAAAAACGAGATAAAGAACTAAAGAATCTTTAGGGTGTAAAAAATAACGTTTTCGTCTATTAAATGGCCGGTGAAGGTTCAAATTTTACCAGCCACCAGTTTGGCTGGAGAGTGAAGCAAATCTACCAGTCGCATGCATATTTTAGTCGTTAGTTAATGATGTTAATGAATGTACAAAACAAAAAGTCATACTCCAGATCAAAACTAAAGATGAAAACAGAAAACTAATCAGTAACCATCTTGAGAATCAGTTAATCATCATTCTTTTAAAAAAAATTCCAAACATTGCAAATTTTCTTGGTTTATGTGATTGTTTGGACCTCACTGTGGGTGTTTATGGTGGGCACAATTCGGTATTTTAAGACCAATGTTTTAACCAAATAAATTAGTTGAGAAAATAAAATGAAAATCATCATTACTTGCAGCCTTATCTGCTTCTTTTTCTCAATTTTCTCACATATTCTATACTATTATCCCTTGGGTATACAAGATTTCTTTGGGATCTAATAAAAAGCTTCTGTAAAATCTCTAAAATATTTACCCTTTTCCTCTATGTGATGTTTTATCATCCTTTTGCCACATTTTAAATCCTGTATTTGAGAGCTGATCAGTATTATCTGTGGGTTACCATCATGTTTTGCCAATTAAGTCCTTAGAAAACTCCACTAAACCAAACTAGCCTGTACTGTCCTCCAGCCAGGCATCCGAGGTAAACACCACATTATTTGATGGATGCTTTTATCTAAAGAACCTTGAAGTACAATGAGTCACATCGACAGAGAAAAAAATCTGTTTTTGTCCTTCAGTTTCCTTGAAGCAGATTGGTAGAAATCCTTATTCAAACTCAAGGGTATAATGAACCACGTCGGCAGTAAGCTCTCCCCCATGTTTTCAGCGAGGGATGCTTACATTGTTAACAAGAAAATGTAGAGAAGTTACTCACACACACACGCACACACACAAAGTGACAAGTAGCTGGCAAAAAATAATTAAAATGCTCAATGTCAAAATATCACAATTAAATTGGAAGTCTCCCTCTCCACGATACATTCTGCTCAAGCTAGTTTTCATCACTGATTGTTTTATCCGTGACATTTTTTACTTCAGATGCTGCACTGATGTTGAAAATGTTCCCATATTTGCATCTGCACAAGAGATACTGGTTCAGCTTCTTTTGTAAATGCTAGAAGAATTAAAATCTGAGTTCACCTGATTGTTTGTTTGAAGAGCTTACTTTAAGTTAAAAGGAAAAAAGAATTTTGTACCAAAACAAATGCTGTACATATCAGGTTTACTATTTAATAAAGGACATTTTTTCAAGTCGTCGGTTTTCTTTGTTTTTTCAGTATCCCAATAAATAACGTATTGTGGACTTTTTATTGTACAGCCCAAAACAGTTTCGATTCATTATCTATTAATCATTGCAGCTCTACAAATAAGACAATTTTGGCCTTTTCTTCTTAAAAAAATCAAACTGATGAATCGATTATCAAAATAGTATTGTATACATGATGCAATAGATGCTGCACTGATGTCTGCACAAGTGATTGTGGCTGAGCTTGTTTTCTAAATGTTAGAAAAATCCAAATGTAACTTTGGTTGATTGTTTGTTTGAAGAGCTGCTGGCTCTGATGCAGACAGCTGTGTCCCCGGGCTGTCATCTGACATTGATGATGTCATGGTACAGCCTTGACCGTGCGGCTGGCTACGGGCGAACTGATTGGCAAGCAGGTGGCCACTGAGAATTTAACCGATTAAAAATGTATAAATCAATAATTCATCGATAGTCTGGAAATGGCAGAAGTTGTGCCTTGTTTGACAATGTTTTTGTCTGGTGGTGTTTTGAATCTTATTAATTATTAATGATGAATCAGTTGTAAGCAATTCCAACTATCGATATATACGTTTCCTTCTATAGGATACATTCTGCAAGAACTAGTTTTCATCACTGCTTGTTTTTCTTCCCGTATTCACATCCGCACAGAGATCCTAGTGGACCTTCTCTCCTAAATGTTAGAAAAATTAAAATGTGACTTTCCTTGATTGTTTGTTTGAAGAGCTGCTGGCTCTGCTGCAGACAGCTGTGTCCCCGGGCTGGCGTCTGACGTTGATGATGTCACGGCAGAGCCTTGACCACGAGGCTGGCTACGAGCGAGCTGTCTGGCAAGCAGGTGGACTCTGCCTGGGCTGATGCTGGACGGCAGCGCGAGTGTGTGCACTCGGCCATATGGTGCTGATGTGTGTGCGTGGGAGTGTGTTTCTATCCGTTCCTGAACCTTCATACATCAACGTGTGTGATTTGTAAGAGCAGATGAGTTTGAACACGTGCGTGGTGTTTGTGCATGTGCTGCAAATGCAAATATGACAGAAAGCAGAGTCGCTTCGGGCTGAGGTGCAGCAGAGCCCGAGTGTTCAAAGGACCCAGCCGCAGGCAAACCAAACCGGTTAAAACAACAACACAATTGCAACTGCAAGAACTAATACAAGAATATTTCACACTGTGACAACCAGATGGCTAGGCAACAGGCCTCAACCAAAGACCGAAAATGAACTCTCCTGGTTTGCCCTCTGTAATTCATTTTGAATAATTGACTAATTTGAGCAAAAATTCCATCCTGCAGCATTTCTGTTTATTTTTTTGTTTTTCCTGAATGTTAGATCCGTCTCTTGGCGTCGGGTCTGTGGGCTGAACAGCTCTGCGGTAATCCTCTGGTCCTTTCACCTGAGAGGGATTGATAGTTATAGTGAGCTGGCTACTGCGAGTTCACAGATGAATCCGGCCCTGTCTGCAGCGTGGCGAGACACGGGATCGTGACTGGGGGTAGGGCACGAACATGCTCCAATTTAAACCCCTCCACCCCCGGCGATTTATCTTTTTCTTACCCTTATTTTTTTCTGTGCTCAGTCCATCTCATTTTTCATATCTTTCCTTCTCTTCTTGCCATTTTTTGCCCCTGCTTTTCTCTCCTCTTTCAATTTCTAACAGTCACACACAGGTATGGGATTACGCTCAGGTGCTGCAGCAGGGATGCTCTGCTGTGTGTGTGAGTGTGTGAGTAACTGAGGGTGTTGTTCCACTACACACACACACACACACACACCAGCCAACCGCTCACTGAAGAAATTGGCTGCCTCGATTTTCATAGAAGGGGGGTAGAGCAGGAAAAAAAAGAAGAAAAAAAAAAAGAAAACGCCAGTGCTAGGGGATTCCTGCTAATTGCTTGCACATTCTCCTCTTCCTCCGGCTCGATTAAAGCCAGGCCACCATCTCCCTTTCAAGTCTGCTGTTCCTCCACACACAGCCCCTCTTACTGTATGCCGCTCCTCCAGCCTCCTACCCGCCATCCGACAGCATATCTCACTGCTTTCCATTTGCGGTGTCCCCCCACAGAACTACACAGACACAGTTTCAGCTGAATCGATGAGAGGCAGCGGGAGAGAAAATGCCGGCAAAGTCTAGTCTACTGTATATCTGTCAGGCTGTCTGCTTCCACCTTATGTGAGGTCCTTGTATCTGTAGACTGTGTGTGTTCCTACTGGGGCTGCAACTTAACATTATTTTCGCTGTCTTTTAACCTGTTGATTTGATTTTTTTTTTTTTCTTTTGATTGAATGATTCGTTTTTTGGTCAGTAAAATGTCAGAAAATGGTGAAAAATGTCAATCATTGTTTTCCAAAGCCCAACTTGATGTCCTTAAACGTCTTCTTTTGCCAACAACCCAAAGATATTCAATTTACTGTCAAAAAAGTAAAGAAACCAGGAAATACTCACATTTAAGAAGCTTTTTTAGGGATGTAACAATAAACAACATATCAAATATCACAATAACACATTAAAAAATGTCTCAATTCCACACCAGACTGTGACAATATCATCCGTGATCCAGGCTTGAGTATTACACGTAATCAGGATTAGATAATCACTTAACAAAAGCTAAGCAATTCTAATCAACCTAGATTACATTTGACAAAATTTGTAATCAGGTTATAGTTACATTGTCAGCAATTATTTGATTATCTTTTATATTAATGTCTTTAAAATATGGTCATTTAAAATCATGAAACCTTTTCCATGATAATTTAAGTTCTATGAACTCATGAAAAGTGTGTCCGTACAGACTGGTTTCTTAGACAGGTGCGCTAATTTGTGCCGGACATGGCGAGAGGAAGAGTGTTTTTTTGTGGCTGCATCCATTTGTTTAGGTATAAGGTGCATATTTACAATGCTTAATTTTGAAGTAATCAAAAGTATTCCGGTTACATTACTCTTTTTCGTAATCCAGTGGATAATTACAAAAATCGCCCTGTAATTTGTATTTAGTTACTGACTGCCTTTCAAAGTAATCTGGCGCAACCCTGGATATTATATGGTCATTCTTTTTATTTTCTTATTTTTATTTGTTGATTAATCTGTTGACTATTTTATCGTATTGATCGTTATCGTAACTGATTAGTTCTTTCGTCTATAAATGTCAATCAGTGTTTTCCAAAGCCAAATTTGATGTCGCTTTTTTTTGCCCACAAACCAAAGTTATTCAGTTTAAGAGGCAGGAATCTGAGAATTTTGACTGTTTTTACAAATTACTCAACTGACTTACTGATTATCAAAATAGTTAGCGATTTATTTAATAGTTGACAACTAATCAATTGATTGTTGCACCTCTAGTTCCGACCTCATGTAAAATGTGAAATGAGTGGTTTGTTTCAATCGCAACATTTTACAGTAACATAAAGAGGATGGGACATTTTAAATGAGATAATATAGAAAATCTTTGCTTTAATCAAATGAGCCTTTCAGTTAAGTATTCTTTCCTCTTTAGTATGCGGGGCCCCCGGTGTGAATCAAACCACTAACCTCAGCAGTGTCAGTGCCCTGCTCTGCCCTGCCCTGTTCAGTAGCTGTCTCCTTGCTTAGCTTAGTTGTATCCGGCTCCGCATTGACAGAATTTAAATTAAGAAACCTTGGCTACCTGCTGTTCTCCAGCTTATCGTCCTACAGTATGTCTCACTTGTTAATCCTCCACCTGACACTGGGTGTAGAGTAGTTTGTGTAGTCTTCTGTCCATTTTGTGTCTCTTTGCACTGTGGGTGAGATCTTTTTGCCCTCGCACGTCACTCAGTGTGAACCGTGCTGCTGTTCTGAAGTCTCTCTGCACCAGAAACACCTTCTAAGTCGCACTCCTTTACATCTATTGTTCTACAACATACGACTCGGACAGACCCTACAGGTGGTGCAGATGACATTCACTGCCACTAGAGGTCACCAGCATCTCTGACCAAAGCAAATGTGTGCTTCATTTACTCAATAAAGTTGAAAATTGCTCAAAAACAGATCAAACTGGGCAGCACCGATCAAATATTGATCAAGATTTTGTTACTGCATTACCTATTTCTAGCGGGACTTGCATTAACTAAAAACTGACGTGAGGAGGTCAGAAAGGGACTCACATTAGGGTTGGGCGATATATTAAAATCTTCCAACCAGCCAATCAGTCGATCAGCCCACTACTCCCAACATATTCATGCATTCACTCATCCTCCAGCTTAGTGGGCTGAACGAGTACATCACTGAGCAGCTGCTCCCACTCTGCAATAGAGCTGCGACGATTAATCACTTATGAACTGATTATGAAATTAATAAGGAATTATTTCAATAATCGATTCATCAGTTTAAGTATTTTTTAGGAATCTGATTCCAGCTTAAATCTGGGTATTTTCTGGTTTCTTTACTTCTCTATGACAGTAAACTGAATATCTTCAGGTTGTGGGCAAAACAAGACATTTGAGGACATCATCATGTGCTTTGAGAAAGACTGATAGACTTTTTTCACCGTTTTCTGACATTTTACAGGCCAAACAACTAAGTGATTGCCCAAAAAATTATCAACAGATTAATCGACAATAAAAATAATCAGTCACTGCAACCCTGCTCTGCAGATCGTTAAATAACAAAATAAAATTATACAAACTGCCCCACAAAAAAACAACTGATAGCCAATATTGCAACTAATGATTATTTTCATAGTTGTTTCGCCAGTCGATTTTTTTCTTGATTGATAGTTGTTTGTTTTACAATGTTGAAAACAGTGAAAAATGTCAATCAGTGTTGCACAAAGCCCAAGATGGTGTAGTAAAATGTCCTGTTTTACTCACAAGCTAGATATTCAGTTCACTGACAGAGAAGAGTAAAGAAACCAAAACATATTCACATTTAAGAGACTGAAATCAGAGAATTTTGACTTCTTTTCTTAGAAAATTACTCCAACCAATTAATCGATTATCAAAATAGTTGGTGATTAATTTAATAATCGATTAACAATCGACTAATCGCTCTTGTCGATATGCTTGTCCATTCTCCAAACCCAACCCTAAGTGACATGCATCAAAAATGGACACAAGGAGGACAGAGAGAAATTCACACACACTCACATGCACCAACATGCATAAGCATCCAATTCAGGTAAACAGAGAAACTCAGATAACAACACATAGAGGGAATAGGACTTCATTTTCTGGCCATGATGCCATTACTCCACTATATCTTTACATACCAAATAGTTGTTGGCTGACATCTGATGTCGTATATTGCACCTTCAACTGCAGTTATTATATTAAGTACACAAAGCATGCTGGAATATGGACGCAGTTATGGTGCTGCAGCGCATGAATGGAGTAAATTACGCTGTCACGACGTGCGACAAGGACAAAAAGGACATCAGACACAGTGTGAGGGAACACTGTAAATCATCTCTTATGGATAAAGACCCCACATGCCATGTATGCAAAGCCAGCATTCAACAGCTGTATGAAAACAGCAGCCTGGTATAAATAACCTCAGTCTGAGCGAGAAGGAGAAAATGTCTGCAGGACTCATCGAACAACATGATGCAACTTGTATCTGCAGTTCAGAACGCATCCTGTTTGAATTGCATGGGTCATACATACATAATAAGACATGTGTGTGTCTGCATGCTCATGTATGTGTCAGTGAGATTATAATAAAGTGTGTTTGCTAACGCCCTCGTGACTTGAGTCTGCACTGTACCTGCTATACATGCTGCCACACTCTATTTAGCACACTGATATTTCTGCTCAGTCACACGGAAAAGGGAAGCTTCACAATCAAGGTTTGGGAATTCATCGACATGGGCATCCTCAAACATCTTGGAATAATTATTTTGTTGGGGAGGGGGGTGCACATATCATGGGGAGGGTAGCAGCAGCAGAGCGCCATGTCTACCACTTCTGTTGGGTTCTGTTTGCTGGTTTTAAATTAAATTCACTGCAAAGGAGAAAGTACTCTGCACAGTACAAATTGTTCTGTGCTGGAAACCCTGTGCAGCCTTCGTAGACCATACAAGAGCAATATTAAATAGGAACTGAAACACATACCTCGCCTGTACACAGTACTGCTTCCTGTGCTGTAACCTGTAGAGTAGGCTTTAATCTGCAGCGAATGGGTGTGTACATGCTGGAGGGTGGCGGTAAACTGTTGCCTAATTACACAACGGCAAACCAGAGCAGCTGTCATGACCAAAAGATGGGAGAGGACCACCAACACTGAGTGCGTTTTTTTATTTTTTTATTTTCTAAACATGTGCATTCATGTGTGTTTATGTGTGCAAAAGCAGCTACATCAACTTTTTGTGTGTGTGTGTGTGTGTGTGTGTGTGTGTGTGTGTATGTGTGCATGTAAGAGATTATGTGCACATCCACAGGCGCCGGAGCAATGGAGCAAACGGAGCAGCTGCACCCCCATTATTAGACTTGGGGGAGCAAAGGTGTGCTTTTGCATCACTTTATGATCATACAACTCACACAACAAAAATAAAATAAAACAAAACGTTATGCAATCAATCATCTGCACACACACACAAGATGGATGGTGAATTAACAGTGTTATGAGTTGGTGTTTAATTCTGCATGCATTTGATTCGCCAATCAGCAAGTATTTTAGTGAGAAATCTGAACTGGTTCATCTCTCATTCCCATGGTCTTCTCCAGTCCAAAATGTAGAGTTTGTGTGGAAATACATTTTATCTTTATGGATTATATTGATGCAGAATTGAGAAGAATATTGTCAATATCTGAAACCTTTTAG
Organism: Lutjanus campechanus; assembly: GCA_027495735.1. NCBI lineage: Eukaryota > Metazoa > Chordata > Actinopteri > Lutjaniformes > Lutjanidae > Lutjanus > Lutjanus campechanus. The sequence goes on from JAJHUR010086892.1 coordinate 25,933, forward strand.
TTTGTGTTTCTAGATGTATGTGTTTTTACAGATAAGTATGAAATTGTTAATATTTTATATTTTGCAAAGGAAGTTTGGGGCAATATTTCCCCCCAGAGGGTGCAGGAAGGTGTCATTGATTTCAAGCTGCAAATATGTATATTTTTTTTAACATTTTGTCACAACTACACAAACTCTACTTGACTGCTAAAAGATAGGGCTGGCTGATGTCGACTGTTGTTAGTTTAATTGTTGGTTTAATTAATGGTATAATGTGTGTATTGATTACTAACAGTGGCTGATTAGGCTTATCAGCTTACAGTAGTCAGTTCCGACCAGCAGCGTGCAGTAAATGTTTGCTCTTTGTGTTTATCTGCCACTCACTGCTGAAAGCGCAGAACACAATGAAAAACTGATTTTTATATTGAACAGTACAATATAAACTTCATAGTGAAAGAGCAGCTTTATTGGTCACGACTGAAGGCTCTATATTGCAAGAAATGGCACTATGTGCAGGTGTTAATGAAAGTTTTCCTGCCATACCAATCTCTCACTTTTAACCATAACAAGGCACCCATGTGCACGTCCATGTCCACACGCATTCATTCTTCTGCTTCTGCTTGACTCAGCGAATGATCCTGTACTTCTGTATCTGCTTTATTTCTGAGTTAAAAGCAGCTATTGGATTTTCAATGAGATTAAGACGTGACCTCTCTGTGGAGTCAAATTTAAAGTGGATCAAATCTACACTATAAATGGCCCCTAACATCAATTTCTAGTCTTCCACTTTCACCCACTGAAACCCGCTTAAATTCTCATAAATTCAAACATGTAATCTTCTAAAAACAAAGCAGACTATAAAAAAAACAGCTGTCGAGAAACAAGAGCTATACATCTAATTTTGTGAATAAAAGGGGCCGCCCCGTTAATTGTCAATGATTGTGACTGGGGTTAAAAATAATTGTACTGGTGTTGCTGGTGTAACTTTATTTATGATTACTAGTTGTTGTCCTAAGATGCAGCAAACTAGCATTTAAGCCCCATTTTTATCTCACTGTTGAAAAAGAAGAAAAAAAAAACAGTTTTGCTTTCATCCTCACAATAAAAGATTCTTTTTATACTGCTGCTATAAAGCAGTGAAGACATGCAAAATTAAAAGGTTTGCAAAAGTAACACGATAAATACCGTGTTAGAGCTACAGGGCTATTTTTGAGCATGCTGCTAATAGCAAACGGTTACTTAAATAGCTTGTAAATTCCACATTCGAGTGTAATTCAGAATAGATTTGAGTAATGCCCAAACCCCTTCAAGTTGCACATTCTGCCTACTGTAAAGACCAAAATACAATGTCACCAATAATCATAATTAACTTGGTTTGTTCACTGCTGTTTAGTTTAGGCTTCACAGTAGTATTTAAGTGACTTAATAATTTGACTTTTTCATTAGGTCTGCAAGTAATAGTTATTTTCATTATTTAATAATCTGCCTGTTATTTTCATGATGAATCGATTAATCTTTTAGTCCATGAAATGTCAAAAAAAATTGTGAAAAATGCTCGTCACAATTTCCCAGAGTCCAAAGTGACGTCTTCAAATTGTTTCTTTTGTCCAAACAACAGTCCAAAATCCAACGACTCTTCATTTACTGTCAGAAATTATAAAGCAGCAAACCTTCACATTTAAGAAGCTGGAAATGTTTGACATTTTTGCCTGAAATATTACTGGAAAGATTAATCAATTATCAAAACAGTCAGCGACTAATTTTCTTTTGATCAACTAATCAATTATTCAACTAATTGTTGCAGCTCTATTTTTCATCTTCATCTATTTTTCATGTGACTTTGAAAACCAAAATGAAATCAAATCAATTTTCTTATTTCATCCATTTTAATTGATAAAAGAGAGAAATCCATGAAGTAGTGAATTGATAATGGCACTGGTATCAATAACATCAACATCTTTCTCCTGCTCTCTCTTCAGGCATTTATCCTTTATTTAGAAATAAATCAGACTGGTCCTTGAATAGGAATTACTTGTTCTTGGCCTGAACAAATTTTAGCTGCCATATATATATATACATATGTTAGTACAAAAATTAGTCAGTGTTTAATATATGAAATTTGAAAACAATTTAAAATCTCATTATACAGAAAAGTATTACAGTAATTATTCACAAAGTGCATTTTCAGCACTGTGTGCTGTGTGTAATGTGTACTTCGGTGATTAGTGTCTCCTTGAAACATGAAAATTCAGCTTCAATCTACCTGCTCCTTTTTAAAAATATTGGTATTTGTTGTGAAAAGTGGTAAAGAACCTCAACCTCAACGTTCCTCATAATAACACAAAGAGGAAGAAAATCTTTCACCTCAAATTTACACAGATTGTGGTCTTGACTTGATATGATAGGGCTGCATGGTTATCGTACATTAATGACTATTTTCATTATCAATTAATCTTCATATTATATTTTTTTTCCAGATAAAATTTTGAAAAATACAAGCTATAATTTCCCACAGCCCAAGATGACATCTTGAAATGTCTTGTTTTGTCCAAAAACTCAAAATTCGTTAGTTTGTTACCATGTATGACAAAGAAATGTAGGCCTATAATTTCTTCATGTTTAAGAAACTGGAACCAGAAAAATCACAGTCCAACAATGAGGATTGTCTGATGGCCCAGGGCCAGCAAAAAGTTACACTGGGCCGGTAAATACAATCACCAGTTGCCCCATCAAGCCAGTGGCAAAAAACGTCATCGTTGGACCCTGAAAAGTTTGGCAATTTTGCCCCAAAAATTATGATTGGATTATCACAACAGTTGCAGATTAATGTTGTGTTGACTGACATCGTGATTATTGGACTAATCCCTGCAGCTCTAATAACAATCATGGTTGTGATTCAAGCCTCTAAGCTATATTACGTGACAATGATTCTGCTGTGTCAGCATTAGCAGGGAGGTGCAATGAATCCAACCAAGCGCTCCCGATTTCTCACTAAGCTGTAGACAAAATGACAATTGTGCCTCCATGTCACAAACTGTGCACAGCAAGAGAGGGGCAGGACATGAACATAAACAAATAAGAAAAGGTTTATGAGAAACACAGGGGTAAAATGTTGCTAAAGTAATAACTTCTTGGCATGAAGCACATTCAAATGTGCCCTGCCACGCCTGTGATGTGGTATTTTCATGGCCTGAGGCGCAAGAAAATTAAAATTCTCATCAAGGACATGAGGACAAGCAAGTGGACCTCCATCTACTAAAGGGATGGAATTGGGACAGCACATTTGGTGCACTGTGCACAATCAGCCACCAAAATAACACCAAAAATACCAAGCAGCTGCATCACTGAGGAACTGCATCTCAGGAAAACGCAGCTTTGTCAATGTAGAACCGCACTTTGCACTGATCACCTGCACAAAAACAGAACCTGCAATGATTTTGATATTTTTTTGACATCCTCATGATTTGCTATCGTGATTGTCTTAGTATAAGAACATTAAAGATGACGTAAGTATGATTTTCCAATATTGAGCGCAGTCCTGAACATGTCTCCCAAATTGATCATATTGTTTATGGGTGAAATCCTTTTATAAAGTGATGCATACAGATGTTGCGTCTGCCTGCTTCGCCACATTTTTGTTTTAATCTGTTATTTTTGTGGGTTTTATTGATGAAACATGTATTACCTATGACAATAACACAGTTGTAAGCATTGGAAAAGGATGCATGGGGTTTGGATTAAAGAACAGGAGACCTTGAGATGATCACTTCCGACCACCCTGCCAGACCAAATGCCCCAGGAGGAGAGGAGGAGCGCGGGGATAAGAGCCATGCTAATCCAGCTTGGACTTAAGTCTGCTCCTGGCTAATGTCCGGTCAGGAAAATGAATCTGACGAAATGGGATTCAGGCTGGACAAGCAAGTGGAAATCAGAGGCTGATGCGCCCACATCTTACAAAGACCTGCTCCACCCCAACATCTCGGTTCAAGCTGTTCTGTTGCACTTGTCGGGCCGACCGTGTTGTGAGCAGACAAGACTGACATGACGAGGGGAGGAGGACTTAGCGTTTATGATCGACGATGCCTCGTGCAAAGACAAATACAAATACTGATTAGCTGATTAATCGATTAGTTGCCAAATATTAAATTAATCATCTAATATTTTCAGTCGATTAATTGTTTAGAGTCAGTTTTTTAAAGAAAAAAGTCCAAATTCTCTTTTCAATTTTCTGGTTTCTTCACTCCTCTAAAGTGAATATCTTTGGGTTGTGAGTAGGAATGCAGCAATTAGAGGTTGGCGCTATGGCCCTAATATAACGATAGCCAGGTTATTTTTGCAATAACCATATTCTTGGCAATATGAGAAAATGCTGAAAAACATTTTTGGTTTAGAACTCACACTGGCTGTTGAGCTATCCTCGTAGGGAATTTGGCTCTGCTTGAGGTGGTGACTAATGTTTGTTAGTTTGTTTTGCCTCCCTTTGCAGTCTTCTCACACTTCCTACATATTGTATTACCATAGTTTAATGCACATCTGATCTTTTGCAACCAAACCACTTCCACACTACTGACATTTCTTCACTTATAGGAACCTTTTTACTTCCACTTTCAGCCAAGTTTGTTGCTGCTGTGTGTGTGCGTGTGAAGTCATTCTATCAACAAGGCATAATATTGCCATTATTACGATCTATCACTGTATGACTTTTCTTAATCATGAAAAAAATTATGATATATTGTGAGAAAATACAACATGGAACACCACTAGCTTCGATACCACTTTTTCTCAGACCAAGTAGAAATACTTCATGATATGAGTACTTGCCATCACAGTTCTTACACTGACTTTAAAAAAACATTTTATTTTTATCAGATGTTCACCTTCCAAATGTAACAAATTGTTATTGCTGTTTCTGGCTGCTAGCATTAGCAAACTCCTTCAACTTTAGACATTTTATCAAATTGTTCATGTTAAAAGAGCTACTTTTCATGAAGTGGTAAAGGGTGCGGTCGTATCAGAGTAGTTTTATGAGTATTGGACCCAATTCTAGTATTGGTAGGGTTCTGTGCCTCCCTAGTTGTGGACAAAACAAAAGATTTGAGGTCGTCAACATGGGCTTTGGGAAACAGTGATCAACATTGACATTTTATTGACCAAATAACAAATCGATTAATGGAGAAAATGATCAACACATTAATGGTGAATGGAAATAATTATTAGTATGAAAAATGCCCAACAGAATTATTTCCTAGGTACCTGTCTATGTTTGTAAATAAATAATAGGGATGATTAGTTGTCTTGTCAATTAAACGTAGCCGCACGCCACTAGTTGGGACTGCAGCGCTGGCAGGTGGTGGCCCTCCTCTCTCCCCACGCTAGTGTCTGTATGGCCCCTGATGTTTTTATCAGCAAAGTGGGACAGGTGACACCTCGTAAACCACGCAGTTAGTCAGTACGTTGATCTAGAAAATTGAAATAAGGTTGCATGTAGGCTGTTTCAGAATAAGCTGATATATAACTACTCAACCGGAACAATGTGTGGCCACATTTAGGAAAGGAGAGGGGACGTTAACCTGCAAGCAGAGCATGTGGCTGCTGCTAGAACTGCTAACATTAGCCACACTTGATTATTTGATTATTAATCGATTATTTAATTAATCACCAACTATTTTGATTTTGATTAATCAAGTTTTTTTTAAGGAAACAATAAAATAAAATCTAAATTCTCCAGTACCAGCTCCTTAAATGTGAATATTTTCTGAGTTTCTTTATTCCTCTATGTGAGTGAACTTAATATCTTTGGGTTGTCAACAGATCTGATAAGACCTGTTAGTTACAGCCCTAGTTTACTGTCAACTGTAATTCTGCTTGGTCTGAAAACAAAACACATTTAGTGAGTTGTCATGTTTTATAGGATAATGGACAATGTTCATAATGCACAACGCAATGCACACAATATTTTTTCAGACAATGTTCAACATGATCAAATAATAAATTGTGCTCAATTTTGACTGTTTTCTTCTTTCTTCTGACTAGTCTAAATTAAAATATTCCTTTAACTGACAGGGAAATTAGTTCCCAGGAACATCTCATATAATAAAGGGTGTATGTTTTCCTTTATATCTTATCCTATTCCTTTAATTATCTGTATATTTGCTCTACGTGTCTGTAGCATGAAGGGACTGCGACTTTCATTCTGTTGTGCAACCCTGAGCTGTATAATGATAAATAAATGACCTTGATACCTTAATCATTATTTACACCACAAGCAGCAACAGTAGTTGTTGTGGTAATTGCACCTCATTGATGTCAGAGTGAGAAAATCCTTTACCACTGAAATACGAAGTGATACAATCCACAACACGAAACAAGACACTTTTCACATCGAGGGCGACATTCAGAAACTCACTGCACAGTAAATAACGGTCACTGATGTCACACAGTATCTGTCTGCAAACTGTCAGTAATGAATCACCTTGACTAATTGCTCCACATTTTTGCCACACTGTGATTAAATAGATTATGATTATGATAAAGATTAATAATAGCAGCCTCATACTGACTCGACACTGCCCGCCTAGATGACAGGAAGTGTTTTCATCACACATTGAGCTCTGCAGGCCTGAGCATCTAAAAAACAACACCCTGCTTTAGACACTTCAAAAGCACTATCTTCTGCCTGTTTTACCTTTTTTCCCTAAATACACACCTGTCCGTGGTACGGCTGCGTGTGTGCATGTGTGTGCGTGTGTGTGTGTGTGTATGTGTGTATTTTAAGGATTCAAATATCCAGATAAAAGAGTGTGTATGTATGTAAATGTGTGCGTGGGAGAAGGAGAATTTAGAAAAAAAACAAAACCCAAAGAAGATGATGGAATAAGACAGAGATACAAACAGAGAAAGTGTGTGTGTGTACATGCGCATGTATGTGTGTGTGAGTTGTAATTGTAATGAATGTGTGGTCTTCTTCGTTCTGTGTTCCTTGAACTGTGCATGATGACTGTCTGTGTTGACACATCTACATAATTGTTTTGTGTGTGTAAACCAACAAATTATGTAGATAGAATGAATTGTGTATATAATTACGTGCAGTGTGTATGGACAATATCTGTGACACGGTCTCTGTGAGTGTGTGTGTGTGTAGATTGGTGCGTGAGTTATCAAAAAATGCTCTTGTGCGTGTGTGGCCGTCTTGTCGTGTCTTGCATGGACGTGTTTTTGTGATATTTCATTGTTGGTGTGTATTTGTTTTTTGTGTGCGTGTGTGGTACTGTATAATAATTTGTATGTGTGTGTCGTTGTGTGTTTCTCCTCTGCCCAGATGGCTGTGCTCAGAGGCTGGAGCTTCTGAGATCTGTTGCCAGCGGTGAATACTGATCAGAGATCACTGTCACATCTACAGGACACACACACACACACACACACCCATTGCGCACACAGGCACACGTCATCCATCTTCACTCACACACACCTCCACTTCCACATGGTCGAACTACTAATTTACACAGCCACTATGTGTCCTCCATGCTGATATTTTGTGGCTCTGCAGGTCACGGCTGCAGCACTGATTACCAGGCTGTCTGTCACACCTGAAGATTGACACCCTGCGAGCACGACGCCACCCGGAGATTTCAGTTTTATGTTGTGATTAGGATATTTAATCAGAACTGTTTAAGTGTGGATTTTGCTTGAGTGGCAATTTTACAATTACTGCAGTTTGGGAGTTCTACAGAGCTGGATCTTTCTACTGTTAGTAAACACTTAAAGGGACAGGTCACTCCAAAATCAAAAATCCATATTTTCCCCCTGGCCTGCAGTGCTGTTTATCCATCCAGATTTGTTTTGGTGTGAGACGCTGAGTTTTAGAGATATCGGCTGTAGAGACGTCTGCTTTCTTTCTACTTTCCTCCTGCAGTAGAATCTATTCCTGCATTAAACTGCTCACAACAAGGTCTGTGGAGTGTCTTGAGTAACCGGTCTATGATTTTTGCAGAGACACTGGTTTTGAATATTTCAAATGTTTGTTTGTTTTTTGGTGTTTTGAGCACCACAGGCCTATTGCCGAATCTCTACGCCTGATTATCTCCAAAACTCTGCAACTCACACCAAAACAATCTAGATCGATAAACAGCTTTACAGGTAGGAGGAAAAATATGTATTTTTGATTTTGCGGTAAACTGCCACTTTAGGTAAACAGCTGGCTGCTCTTGTCCATCTGTCCTTATTCAAATGGGGCGCAATTACTGCCATTTCTAGACCAACAAGGTGGACCAAACCAAGTTGTGAGGAAAAACTGTGAGCTCTGGAGAATTACTACACCAAACATACGTTACTGGTTATTACATTTTTAATTGTTTTTCTCTTAAATGTGCAGTATGTTATTTCTGCCATGAGGGGTCTCTCTCACATTAAAATAATAACAAAAGGCGTAGTTTGATGAAGTAGCGTGGGATCATGGGAGTTGTTGTCTTCACTGTTCAACGACCACCATTGCTGATCAAAATCTATCTGATATGATCCAGGCAGAAACCACGTTCATGGACGACATAATATTAAAGTTTTATTCATGTTAAATTTAGTCACATATCCTGTGTTTCCCCGGAGGTTACAGCAACAGGTGACCAAATGAAACGCACCAATACCTTGAAAAAACAATTGTTGTAAAATCTGGGATAATGTAAATAAAACGTATAGTATAGGGCTGATTTTTGTTTGAGATTTTTATGCGGAAATGTTCAATGTCACCTTGGGCTTTACAAAAGTGTGATGGCATTTTTCGTAACTGACATTTTATTGACTGAAAATTAAATGATTAATTGAGAAAAATCATTGCCTGATGATCAATAATAATAATTGAAAGTTATGGCCCTAAGACAACTATGCATTTGAAACATTAAAAAAAAAAACATCAATAAATTCAGTTAAATTAACTTTCTCTTCTAAAATGGGAAACATTTTTAGTTCTGGCTAAGTGATACGATTTAAAAATTATGTCAATGTGAAAATGTTTCTAATATTGATGGTAACAACAATTTGTGTTCCACTGTATGATTTACACATGAAAAACACTATAATTTACTTTGAATAGTAAACAAGGATAAAAGAGTTTTGCATGACAATACAATAAATATATGATTCAACTTAAAAGACAACTTTAACTCAACTTTAAAATTCTCGCCCATTCCTATTCTGAATATTACCTTTTTTATCATCCAAGGGCAAAAAAACATTATAGGAAAGAGTTAATCCTCAGTGATATTGTGTCATATTCCCACACTGCATTGTTACTCTGCAGTAGAGCTGTGCTCTCCATACATTTAAGGTACTGACTGAAATAACGCAGTACCGAGCAGTATCAAAATTTCTCCAAAGATAGCTGCATTCAATCCTTTTTGCACACAGATCTATAAAGAAATTACTATTTGTACAATTTTCCTTCCAGCTAATCACTACAATGGTTCTTCGATTTTCTGCAGTGTGTGATTTGCCCACTACTGCGTGGTGTGGTGAAGTTGAGCAGGGTGTATGTGACGTAGTTGGCAGTTCAGCGAGCCGATATGCCACCAAAATGTTTGAAAGTGCGGCTTTACTGCACAACTATGATGTTTGATAAAAAATTTATGCATAAAATGCGGAAGGATTATTTCAGGAATGCTTCCATTCACATATGGGTATCAGATGAAGTAGGAAAAAAGTGTCAAATGAAATATTCTGTTGGTATCGGTATCACTTCAAAAGGTAGTGATATTGTTAGTACTGTCATTTTTTTAAATGATTCCCAGCCCTAAACTGCAGTAATATGCTGTTTTCTTTTTTGAGAGTAAGCAAACAAAATCAGAGAGAAAAATGAATCTACACCTTGGTATTATGTCAGAAACTCACTGCAGTATTATTACGTTGTGTAATCACATGGTGAAGCTCTGTGGTAATTTACAGCTCCATAAAGTGAATCCCATATCTCCTGACCTCCTCCCACAACGCCAGCTGCTCCTTCACCTGTCAGCAGGTTGCCACTGATAATGACACGATGTGGAAGATTGCTCACAATATGCTGCAATAATGGTTTGCTAATGCTCATAGATGTGAACAGCAATAACAAGATTTTTTGTTAATCTGTATGGGCAGCTTCAGCTGAGCATTCTGATGGACAACATGTTCCTGTTACGCATGCTGAAAGGTGCTGCGCAGGAGAGCTCGCTCTGCTTTATTTGAAAATCCAGAGGGCAGTAAAGTGAGTTTGGAAAACAAGAAATCTAATCCTCTGGCAAAGTAATTGTTGAGTCACTGGTGGTGATCAATAACTCCATCACATTCCTGCAGATCCATTTTCGTTCATTTTGTTCTACTGGGCGGCAAGACATTAATATGCGCATTTGAATCCAAGGTTAAATTACAAATTAAGAACCATTGTAATGTAACTAGATGAGATATTTGATGAGACATCACTGGATCAGACATTTCAGACCCTTTGCAAGCCTCAACCTTTCCTGTGATTGGTTACAAACCTTTTGAATACCTTTCTGTTCGCAGAACCAAATTGTTCTGCTGCAAGGATCAAACCTGCCCTCTCCGCCTCTAATCAGCACTAAGCAAATGAATGCAAATTACTCTTCAGAGGACGAGACACAGCAGTGTCCATCACGCCCCGAAACACACTCTGAGATGTAGTTAGTGTGCACAGTGCATGACGCTCACGCACACACATACACACAAACACACACACTCTTACACATCGCACGAGAGCACGACTGAACTCTGACAAATAGATACACACACAAATGCACGCACACGCTGATATATTCCTACACATTATCCCATACATAAACAAAAACACACTCGTGCACACTCACACTCAGATAATATTTCCGCACTTGCATTATCCCACATAATGTCCCCATCACACACACACACACACACTGAGACGCAGTATCCCACTCTGCCTTCCCAGACAAAATGAAAGTGAGGAGGCAGCCGCATCACACCTCCAAATGGGCTCTGGTCTCTCAGAGGACTTTCAGCGAGGGGGGAACTCGCTGCTCTCCTGTGGCTGTCACCAACACTAATCTGTCTGTCTTTCTCTATCTCTCACACACACACACATTTTCAACAGGCACAAACACACACATACACAGACACAGCGGATATGTGCATGTACACATCTTTTTTCCCTCAATTTCTCATGCACAGAGACACATGCACACATACACACACAGATACATGTGCACATTCACACACGCAGTGTTTCTCGCGCTGTGTCGATCGCTCCCCGTCTAGCAGGCACACTTGCACGAGCCCCGTCAGTGCAACACATGAGAAAGTGCATTATGAGCCCAGGCTTCCTCTGCATTCCAGCTGTCCCTGCACGACAGGTATACTGGTTTGCTCCGGGTGGCGGGTTTGCAATGCAAATGTTTCTAAAGGTTCAGTTCCTGAACTGAAGAAATACAATGCAGGAAACCTCTCGTGTCGCATACCAGACATAAACAAGAAGAAGAAGGAAAAAAAGAAAAACGGCAAGCGCATACTCAGAAAAACGCACAAAAACATCTGCATTTCTGTAAGCAAAACAGGGCTTCTACAACCACACCTCCCCTGAAGAAAAAAATAAAAACAGGATTTCTGTCACAAACAACATTTCCTAAGTACACCTCAGAAAAAGCAAACAGAAAAAACACCAAGTATGTACAGTAGAACACATGCACACCCAAACATCTGTCGTCCGTCAGAGTGGAAGTGGAGGTGGGCTGCTGCACATGTTTTTCACAGGGGGTTCTCAGGTTTCACTAGGTAGGGAACCCCAAGGTTCTCCCAGTGAACGCTGTGTCGTGCACAGCTGAGGAGCAGCTCTCAGAGAGCTTTGATCCACTTACCCGAAGGCACAAAATGAAGAACTTTGTTGGTCTCCATGGCTGAGCAAGTGGTGGCGAATGCACACTTCCTCTCTCCAACCGCCTCCCCCCCAAGTCAACCCATCATGGTTGTGTTATCCTGTGCTGATGAGTGTGAGATCACCTCTGCTCCCTTGCTCTGCTCTGTTTCTGACTGCCTCTCAGACACATGCAGTGACTCAGCCCCACTCTGCCTGCCTATTCACTGTCTCACCGCTGGGTCCTAGTGCCTTCTCTTTTCCTCCCTCCGCTTCACTATCCCAGCACACCAGTCAGCAGCCTATGGCAGGGCAGCATGCAGCGAAGAAAACCACACGTCAAGACACACCTCCCCAACATTCTTCTCTCAACGCAGCAAAACCAGCATGCAACATGGCATCTCGTTGTCAGCCATGTCATCTCACCTGGTCGCCGCTGCTTTGTGCTGTATAGCTTAAACTGACCAAACAAGTTTCATCCTGTATGTGAGGTTATCTCTCTTCATGATCTCATTCACATACATCTTTACTTGTACACTCACACTGGCTTGTGTTTGGACAACGTCAAACCGAGAATGGAGTGGTGCGAAAGTGAGATCATAACGTGTTGTAATCATGTAAAAATTTCACCCCACATGCATGCTTTTCTCCTCACTTCCACGGAGGTACTTCTTGTCTTTCTTTGCAGTATATTGGGTATCATAAGCTAATAAAAGATAAATCCAAACCGAGGCGGAGAAAAACTTTTTAGCCGAGCTTGAAAAGCCTGAAATCACTCTTGCTCTCTTTTTCTCTATTTCCCTTTCGCTGTCTCTCTCACTCACACACATGTAAACAGATATACACAGATGCTGGTCTGCTGTTCATAGTGTTGTTCTGATCTTGGTCTGGTCAAAGCTTCTCAAATGTGAGGATTTGCTACCTTTCTTTTGGTCAGATAAAAACAATTTAAATATGTTGACTTAGGTTCTGAAAAAATCATATTTTTAGCTATTTTAAGGGGCTTTTTCCAAAAGTTTTTTCTTTAAGCCAGCATTTTTTTAATTGTTTCCACTTGGAGCACCACATATTGACACTCTACTACAAATGGCTGCAGCCTGATGAGGTGCTCAGCATCTATGCTGTGCTCTGACCACTGAGCACTTGGCGTTTTCTCCTGGTCGGCAAGAGTTGAAAAATGTGCAGCTTTGGGTACAACGCTGCACTCGATACTGTCATTTTTTCCTCAGCCATCCAATGACAGTGGAGGAGGGGCATAACGAATAGGCTACCACAAACTGTGTCCTGCTCGTACTCCTTGAACCGGGCTCCGTCTCACTTAAGCTCTTGTACCAAACAATGGTACTTGCCGAAATGTTTCCTTGCCCACAAAATCTCATGAACCCACACAGATGGGCGGGTCTGTCCTCTCACCCTCTGTGCTTCAGCCTTTCTCTCATCCAAAGCGGGGACCGCAGCAAGCAGGCTACTCTACCCTGTGCTGACATTTTCACATTCAGTGTAGTTGATAACACAACACAACTCACTGGGCAACTAGGTACTTGCAAAACATGAAGTTAACCATTACTTTTGCAGATATTCTATATGATAGCAAACAGATCGTCACGGCTGAAATACCACTGTGCCTCAAAAGCGCTCTCAAGCGCTCCTAGTTTAAGTATTTTCAGAAGAGCACCCGCTGTTTTCAGCAGGGAAAAAATTATTTGGTGGACACCAAAGACATCTTGAACATATTTTAGAAACATGTGAAAGATAAATCAATAATTAATATAACTGTTAGTGGAACTTTCTAGAAGACATATGGCTCAAATATCATACTTGTGTAATGACAATAAAGGCATGCTATTCTATTCTATTCTATTCTATTCTATTCCATGCTCCTCTCCCTCCTAGTGTTTCCTGCCTGCATTTTTATTCTTGTCTACTGATAAGATGTCAAAAAATAATCTTAGCAAGTTGTAGGACTGTAGTTAACTAAACACAATCTTCTACCTACTCCTCAACCGACTGTGAGGAAGAAGAAAAATCTATGTTATCTCTAGACTTACAACGACCAGAGTGCATCCTGCCTGCTAACTGCAATGGATGCTAATCAAAGTTAGAAAGCGTTGGCAAGCAAATGAATTTCCTGCAGTTCAACTTTTTTTTTCTTCACATATAGCCACATTGTTACCTTCAGGGCATGTCTATCAAGTAAATTTACATGCAACAGCAACACACACACCAGCGAGGATCAAGGAGCAGAACCGGTTTCCATAATACAACAAAGCTAATGTGGCTCGCGCTGCAGTACTTCCACAAAAAGCAACATGAAAAATCAGATACCAGCATCTGACCTACTACTCTCATTATTCAGTTGCTTCAAATATTACAATATTACAACATGGGAATAGTCACATAAGCCATGCAATATGCTAACAGCAAGTTTAACAGGACAATCTAAAATATTAACACTTAAACTGCATTAAAAAAAATAGCAAAAGTCACAGCTTTAATGTTTTAAGTCAGTTCACAGACAGCTGGTATAGATTCATCATTGAGCTTGAGCAGTTACTGGCCAGCTGTCGTGGATAAAGGAGTCCGGCGGAGTGTCAATTACTTTGGAGCCGAGTAAATGTTCACTATAATAGCCTAACACTTAAGTAATATACATCAGGTCTGCATGTGCAAAAAATTAATGGATTAAGAAGTGCTTCTCCTTTTAAAAGTAACAACAGCGATTGTCTGACCAGTGAGAACTGGGTCTGACAAGAGCATATCGCCAACCAACCACCCAGAATAAAACCCTGAACAAAACGTTTGCCTTGATGTGGGAAGAACATGCAAACAGGCAAAGATTTTTTGGAAAGTCAGAGCTCATTTTGGCACATTTACAAGTTGTTAAGTGGCACCAGGGAGTGTAAATTATGGCAAAAAGCACAGACAAGTCCATCATGGCTAGTTAAAGTGACAGGGACTGGGAGTAGATGTGTGCTGACACCTCCGCATTCAGTTGCCAAAATCTCCAGTCGTGCATGATGACAGGTAACCTTAACTCTGTCCAAAAAACCAAGCTCCTGCTGAGAGCATGTGACGCTGCTTTAACTGTGAACTCACACAAGACAAATATACAAATCAGACAAAATACATAAAGTCAAACGCCTCACCCCAACTCCCACTAGTTGTTTGCATCCACACTTGTATCCACTTGTAAACAGTAACATAGCACAGGAGAGGGTTTACCAAAAGTGGTAATAAAATCTCATTGCAGCTGACCATTTACAGAGTGAGCTCACAAGAAGACACTTTGCACTTTATACATCAGGTACGCAGGTATTTTTATCCATCCAGTGACAGTGATCACACACTGTACAAGCAATGTAACTTTAGAGCACACTGTTCTGACATGAAAGGCCACAACCCTGGTGATCGATATAGTCTTTCGATCATATCTGCAATCAACACAGCGGCAATGTCACTAACCTTTATCAGTTTATCTTGTTGACCTTGAGGCTTGTTAAAGACAAAAATTAATTAAATGTTGGAACTGTTGCATCATCTTTTTCCTCTTAAAGCTGGGGTTGGCAGTTCAAGTTCCATAATAACCTTTATAATAAGCATAATGTAATTCAAGTGGTCTGAGAGAAAACTTGACTTCTGCTCCTCCTCTTGGCTCTTTTTTCAGGCTTTAGAAAATCTAGCCGATGACAGGAGACTTTAGACAATCGCAGGTCGGCAATATAGTTGATTGCTGAGCCTTATTCCCAAAGCGTCAGTATTTGGCGAACTTGCAATAAGACTCAACAATCAGCCATCTTTCTCCAGAGTTGGAACAGGAACTCCTGAGTTCAGTTTACTGCTGCTGCAATGAATACTATGAATGACTTCATGAAGTGGTGTGGGATCATGGGAAGCATCTTAGCAGTATGCTGCTGCTTCTTCTTACTCTATCAATCCTTGAAATAGTTTCCAATAGTAAGTTTATAAATACACTTATATTCTTGAACAACAAACACTTATATTCTTGAACAACAAACAACAAACACAACAAATGCTATTCAGAGATTTTTTTTCATGAGGGAATCACTGCTGTAGGCTGCTTTTTGTTAATATTATAATGGGTTAGGTTTTGTTTTACACACACACAACATTTAATGAAGCTTTACAGTATAAATCTGGTAAGCTGCACAGAATTATCCTGCATAAACTTCTTAATTTTGGAGAGTCATTTGTTAGATAATGATGAGCAGAGAGAAAGCAAGAAGAGCTATTTGTTTTCACTTATTATTCAAGAAATGTACTGAATATCAAATACCATATACACTTGTTTTTCCAAAGTTGGCCATGTCAATTGCTAAAATAGAGCATACATTTTGTGACAGATGAATGATTAATAACACGGCTTCTTTAATCCAAACATAACAGTTATTTACACTGTCAAGTGTCTCAAGATCACAAAACTTTGCCTGTTAGAGTAGTTTGAGTAGCTCTTCTTAATGTAATAATGAGCAGTTTGGTTAAATTTATTAATCTAGCAGACACAGAGGCTACTGGATCAAAAAGTTAATTTCTCACCCTGATGTAAATGCTCTGTGAAAGGTCAGTCATTTGCATAAGCCAGCATATATAACATCACTGTGTGTGGTATGGCCAGTGGGTCTGCTTTGCATAAGAACTGTTACGCACTGTGAGGGCAAATGCGTCACTCAGTGAGCCAGGGCGCATTCTCCCCGGAGGATAATTCAAGTGTTCTCACCCACCACGAACCTGCAGCCCAGGTGACACGATGGGTGCAAACAACGAGCGGCACGGCTACATTACAACTCATGTCTTCATGAATGCCAATAAGAGCGACTGAGTTCACAACCTGGGGAAAAACATGACCGTATAGTGTCTGTCACCTATAGGTGCTTGAAGTGATGTGCCGAAGCCCTGAGGTAGGATTTACACTTGTTTTGATCTTTGTCATTTAGTGGAGCCAGAAAAATCAAATCTCATTAACATGGTGACTGAGCTCAATGGAGTGGAAATGAGAAAAAAATAAATAAAAATCTTCACACGTGAACTCAAACTGCATGCAGAAAAGGAAAAACAATCTTTAAAGTACCAAAAATTTGTACCCAGGTTATTTGTCAAATCTTTTACTTGCTTTTAAGTTTTGCTTAAAATGCTTCTCTTCATTCTCAGTCTCTCTCAGTTCTTACTTCCAGTCTTGAATCTGTTTCAGGGATCAGCTCAGTGCCTACAGGCGTCCTAGCGAGTGACTGACAGAGGTCAAGTGTCATGTCAGACCTGCCCTACCAGCTCTCTAAAAGCCATCCTGCTGTTTTAAGCATGAATGCTGTTTGCCCACTTGCACTGACACTGGCCAGTTGGTCAGGTAAATTGACAAAGCATGTTTCCTGGCCACCACATTTTAGTGAAAACTAAGAATTATCATCATGGAGTTGTATGCCTCCATCAACCAGTCAACTTGCATTTATCACCCAAGTCTGTCAAGAATCAGATAATAAATGTAGTGATGACTTTGAAGGAATTGAATAAAAAATACTTTGACCATTATTATGTAAGTACGCAACTCAACAAAATATGTCTGGTGTTTTTTTGACATTTTAATGTGAAAATGTCACATATTATACCTTTAACAACCATAAAAACTAATCCTAAAATGAGCAAATGGTTAAACCTGCAATTACCTTTTAGTTCTTCACCTTAGCAGTTCACTGCTGCTTCTTCTCCATCTATTGATCAAACAGCACTGTTTACATTTATAGATTTGCTTATATTCTTGAACCAAAAAACACTGATGTAATGGAAATTGGAACTGTCTTCTATTTCAAAGAGAAAACTGCCCAAGAAATTGGTAGTTTCAATTGGTAGTGAATCGTGACATCCCTATGACACGAAACTTGCAAAAAACATGAAAGGCCCTGTCTCGAGTCAGTGTTTGGTATGTTCATTCTGAGCTAGAGTAGAAATACGGCAGTACAACATGGCGGCCTCCATGGAAGAGGGTCCACTCCCCCTGTAGATATAAAGAGCTTATTCTAGATAGAAGGTTCCTTTACCTTTTCAATTCAAGCACTTTTCAAGGTGCATTTTCAAGCTTTTCCAGCACTCTACTACAGCTGTGGTAAATTACATATTTACATATATGCAGTCAACATGATTATTTCACTTCTTTATCACATTAAGTCAGAGGATATTGTGCTATAAAAAAAAAACAAATCATGTTTCATGACAGCATTCTACGGAAGGATGACAAATGAAAGGAAAACACAACAAAGTTTCATGTTTCGAAATGTGTCACCTGTCTGCAAGTAGACTTGGCCTCCTGTATAACCTGGCTAAGCTGATATAAAACAATCACTCAAACAATTACTAAACAATTGAACCAATAGCGTCTCTGTATGTTGTCGTCTATTAGCTTCCTACTCACTGTTCCATCAGAGGGTGCACATCAAAAAAAAACAGATCATACTACTATCATGCTACCACTAGCGTAGCCACACACATTTCATTGCTAAAAAGCAATTAGCCTCCCAGACTTATTTTATTTCTTTATCTAAAAAGCAACCTATTCAGTCAGAGATTGACTGATTGTAATAGTAATGCAATGTATTTACAATTTTCAGCAGTTTCAAGCACTTTATCCTAAACACAAGCACTTTTCAAACCTTGAAAAGTTTTTCGAGGATTTCCAGCACCCATAATAACCCTGAAGGTAACAGAAACAAAATAGTTTTTATTTTCAGGTGATTATACCCTAATGAAAACATACTTATGAATATTATATTCCAGTTCTGCCATATTCTGCTAATAGAATAAAAAACAAACATACGCCAATATGAAGCCTAATTACCTCTTGGCTACAAATATCAGCCGTGCTGATGTAAGTCCATGGGGCTTTATTTACAATTAAATGCATGTATTTGTTTGAATTTTTCTGTACTTTTTTCATCTCACAATAATATTGTTTTAACATGAACCATGGGGAGACAAATTAGACAGAGACTGTTGGCACTCACTGTCAAAATATCATGAGAAAGGGAAAAGGGAGTTATGTAAACAGAAATATTTAACTAATTTTTTACAATAATTATAGCTGTCATTGTAGCCAGGAACCAGACTTCAGTACAACACGTCTGTTACAAACAAAACAACCACCATGTTTGAACAAGGATAGTCTTTCATTACATCATCTACAACTGTTAATTTCAACCATACCAATGTTCCACCCAAACCTACAAAACCTGCTCTGGGAGAAGCCTATCTTTTAAGGCTTGGGATGTTTTGTTGACGTTTGTTGATGTTCACTGCTTTTAGCAAATTTTTAGTGCTAGGGGAAAGTACAGTAAGTGCTCTTTAGGCAGCTCCCTGCCATGCACAACAACACAGTTTCACCAGGCAGGCCACATTTGTGCAGCTACAACATGCAGAGTCTTATAATGCTGCTTCCACTGACAGTCTTCTTTGAGTGCACAAAAACACACAGAAAAAAATAGTGTTGCCTGTCCGTTAAACAAAATACAACGTGTATCTACTCCGATTCTGATGATTATGAAATTAGCTGAATGTCAGAAATTGCTAACAGAAATTTAATGAAGTTGTTTTTTCCACTGTTGATCAAGAAACACAAGCAATCTAAAGATAACCTAGGGACATTTTTCTGTTTTCTGACATTTTGCAAACTAAACGATTAATTGTAAAATTAATTGATAGATTCACTGACAATAAAAATATCTGTTAGCTGCGGCCCTTGATTAGCTCCACTGAAACAGTTGCAATTAAATGCTTTGATCGTGGCATGTCAACAGTAGTAATCAAGAAGGGGCAAGAGCCACTATTTTACTTTCCTGACCAACATTATCTCTACCTGTAGGACACTACTGTGTAAAGGTATATAAAATAATTAATTCATCTGAACTGCACTGAATCAAATTCTTCTAAATATTTAGAGTATCTTCAAGAAGCTATTTTTCAGTGTCTTAATCTTTACGATTTTAAGTTTGTAAGAGGAAAATTATCCCTCTCCTTAATGATAAAGAGTCATGATGACCATTTCAACATTAAGTGTCAAAACTATGGTATTTATGAGTACACTTCAAGGGATAGTTTGGATTATTCAAAGTGAGGTTGTATGATGTACTGTTGTAAGTCGCTGTATTATCTACAATAAAAGTTGGTCAACATGGGCCCAGTTTGGAGAGGCAGAGCGAAGCACCAGCAATATACTGCTGTGGACAGGGTCAGCAGCAAAATGTATTTTAGCCACTTAAAAAAAGGCCTACCACAAAAAATAATAATAATATCACTGCACTATATTTACAAGCTTTTCACTGCTTTGACTTGCTCAAACCATAGTAAGTTCTCTCTTGCTTAATCACTCTCCTCTGGCAAAATCAGCAATTTTACGTCGCAGAACAATGGGTGTTGCAGGTCCACTGCTGCCCCGATGGGTGTGTTTGCTTGTTTTATTGTGTGAGTCCAGTGTTTTAAAAGGTTAGTTCAGATTCACTGAAGCCACACAATAACACAAACTGAAAAAAAAAAAAAAAAAAAACGGTAGCCCTGCTGCTTCTTAGGGATGCACTGATCAACCAGGCAGAGACTGGAACGTCTGGTTTTCAGGATGACTGGCTCTAAGCGGTCACCAGCCGGTCAGCTCTAGTTCTGTACCGGTCATATTCACACACATGCTCCACATGATGGTCATGTCATACGTGCAGCGACACAGACAGTCGCAGCCACAACAATGCTGGACACAGCCACACACTCACATGCACACTTGCATGAAGTCGACGTTAGCAACAAAGTCCAAGAACAGGATAAAGAAAAGAGAGCCCGTCTACAAGGAGACGGAGCCGCTGACGGTGTCGCCGAACAATGGTAACCTCTCAGCCCTTCAGGCTAATGTTAGCCAGCAGCAGACTACTGTTCACAGATTGACAGATAACATCTCCTCCTGTTCTGGCTGAAGAATAAACAACCTGTGCTGATGCGTCTCCTCAAACATTTTCCCATTCAGACTCATTTAACTTCTGCCTCTGTTGTTCTCACAGCAAAGTTCTACCACAGCAATGTGTTACACCACATCTGTCTCCGGTTTATTTACATCTGCTTCTGCAAGATCGCATGAAATCACGTTTCCCACGAGATATGGTGAGATCGTGCTCCCCTCGAGTACATAATCTTAATATAATAATATCATAAGACCTGGCTGTTACCTGGAGCACTTCTGGAGAAAATGTAAAAAAAAATAGTGTTTAAATATGAACATCCAATTTAATTCTACATTAGAGAAAAGTTAAAAAAGTTAAAAATGTTCGTCTGTTCTGTAAATTATACTGAAAATCAATATCAGCAGATCAGACCCATAAGAAAACTCGTAATCGGCCAAGAAAATTGAGAGGCACCCATCTGCAGGGATGATGGCGGACAAGGGCGCCGCCATATATCCAATCCATGCCGGAAGTCACAACCGGAAGTTGGTCTTCTTTCGTGTATTTTTAAAAAAACTTTAAACTTTGTAACCTTTATTTAACATGTAACATTACAAGGATAATGACATACTCAATTCTTTACGTTAGTACATCGGATTTGAAGGAACAATCACACCTCCTTTTTAAATTCAGATAACTACTGTGGTGATTTATATATTTATGAACACGGCATAACGAGCGAACAGAAACGAACATGAATCACCATTCGCCGCTCCATACTGCATAATTTAATAGTTAATTGACTCTAAGTCTGTTCACGACTTTAATATAAAACTGAGATGTTAGCTATTAGAAGCCTAAAATAATCACTAAGTGATAC
>JAJHUR010086893.1:0-44427 GCA_027495735.1 Lutjanus campechanus
TTTTTTTTTGTATTCTGTGTGCATCTCTCTATTTTTTCCTCACTTAAAGGAACAGTGCAAAGGATTTTGCTTGCTTGTTTTAATCTCTGACAAAAGCTTGATTCTGGAAGGCGTCAGAGTTGAACATGACCATGCCTTGACAATGAGAGCATTTTAATTGTGTGAAAAGAGACGACCTGGGAGTTTTTGTGATTTTTGTGTACATATGCACTGCAAACAAACTCAATCTAAGTCCAGAGAGCTCTCCTACCCAAACATTTTTTGAGTGCGTAGCTTTAGTGGCACATAGCAGTGAGATTGCAGATTGCAAACACCTTGCGTCACTTCCAAGCATCTAGAACAGGGGTTTTCAAAGTCTGAGACTGTGGTCCTCCCCTCAGACAAAGCTTGACAAACATCCCCCCTCGGTAACTTATTTATTTATATATGTTCCCTTGGATGCTCAACAGTGGAGCCAAGATAGCCTAATAGTGCTGTCTGACATAACTTCAGACATCACCAAATACATCAAAAAGTTCTGTCCAAAGGCGTTTACATGTTTCTGACTCTGGGAAAAAACAGTAAAATGCCACAACACTGTATCTACTGTCTACTATTTCTTTAACTAAATCACACACATTTAGACAATTCTATGTGATCTCCTTTTGAGATTTAATGTAATATTTTGGAGAAACTACTGTATTTGGAGCCCCTTTGGGGAGGCCTGCCTCCCACTTTGAAAACCTCTGGTCTAGGAGAACCTACAGTGGGCTGTATGTAGAGGCACTGTGTAGTTTGTCCAGTCTGGGCTACTGTAGAAACATGTAGTACTCTACTTTAGTGTTGTACTGTACTGTAGAAACACAACGGTTCTTATTTTCTGGTGATTACATATGAATGAAAACATACTTAGGAATATTACATTCCATATATACCATATTCTGCCAATATACTCCCCTAAATCTTACACACTGGACATTTAAGTGTTAAAAAGATTACCTCAAGCATCATGGGCTTGGAAAGAGATGAATGACATTCAGGACATTTAGCAAACTATCCATTAAAATGTCTCAGGCAAGGTAGAGTAGTCAACAGCTGCCAAGCAAGTGATTGTAAATTTTGACTCTGGTTGTTTGTGTTGTCAATCAGCTCCTTCTGCAGGTCATCATCCATTATTTAGGCTCTCTGCTTTAAGAGACAAGCTGCCTGGTAAAAAAGTAAAAAATATCTGGTGAATTTGAGGTCAAATCATCCCCTGTGTGCCAGTTGTATTCCTGTCCAGTATCATTCAAGGAACATCCATATGTTTAAGAAGTTCAAATCTACTGAGTCCCCTTCCTCAAAGCTCCATTGCTTTACTCTTGGCCTACATAGAGAGGCAGGGTTTTGGTTGGCATTACATCTTCCAGGCACGTTCTTGAAGAGAGGGAGAGATGGCAAGATAAAAGGTCTTTTTGTGGCTCCCACCCTCTGCTTGTCTCTCGTGCCCACACTGCAAAAAATAATCCTATTAACAATTCAATTTAACTGGGGGTTCTGTGTTAAAAAAAATCCTTGCTGGTTATTTTCCCATTGAGTGTGTTTCAATTGTTTACCAATTAGTTTAATTTCATTGCGAGAACTTGCAGGAGCTCATATTGTTACATATTGAAATGTGGCAGGATAATGTCAGCTTATTCGGAAAAAAGAAGTTGGATTGTATTGGAATCAAGTCAGATCATCTCGCAACAATGGTAGTTTTTCTCTCGAGTTTAAGGAAAATAAGATTGTAGACCAATGGAAGATTAAATGGCTTGTAAAAAACAGCCATTTTTCACAGTGCTTTCTCTGCTCGTCTCTAGTGCCTACACTCTCTCTGCTCCTCTCTCTCAACCCGAGCAGGGAATCGGCCATATGGCAAAGCATCCCCTTACTCCCGTGTGCTTTCCATCCCACCTCCCATCTCTGCTCTTCTCCAACAACACACACACTCATGCATACAGGAAAAGAGTAGAGTAAACCATGGGGATGCTATGGGTCCCAGTACAATAGGGCATAGCAGGGTGGGTGACCAGAGCAGATGTCTCTCCCTTTCCCTCTCTTACCCAACCCTCCCGGCGGTGTGCGGTGTCAACCCATGCCAGGGCACTAGTCCGGGCAACGTGGCGCTCCACATTGACTAAAATGTATTCATACAGAAGTTGTCCGTGGAGATTAAGCGTCTCGGCGGTGTCGGCAGGACGGGGTCAGAGTTGGCTGGTAACGAGGAGCAGCAGCACAAGCACAGGGCAGACAATAAATCTTTCCTGTGTGCCAGCAGACCCGTGGACCTACAACTCACTGAATGCTTTGTTTTTTAAATGAGCCGAGTTGACCTTAGCGGTGCATTAATGCACATTTCAGATGCAAAGACATTCTCACCCAGCAAAAAAAAAAAAAAAAAAGGAAAAGAAGGAAAAAACACAGCTCCTGGCTATATAAAAGAGGAAAATAGAGAGAGAGAGGAGAACTCGAGAGAGTTTACTGTTATGACTGTTCACCTTTTTACCCTGGCTGCAGAATTAATTTCAGCATTTGAATGGTAACGCTGATGTTTGGCTGAAAGATACTGCCAGTGCAATGATCCTCAATAAAGAGCTATGAGCGCTTTACATGGGAAGAGACATTTGCCATTTGCAGTGGGAGGCCCATTGGATCGCTTGCTGAGGGCTTAGAGGGAAAAAAAAACACTGGGGCTTTCATAGGAAGCTGATAGAATAGCCTCAGCACATAAAAGCTCTGTCATACTAGGGCAGAAAAAAAAACACTATTCTCTGTACTCAGATTATGGGTTGTTTATGCTCCATTTGGAATTCAAATGGTATTTCACACTGACAAAGAAACAAAGCTGCTGAGATAAAGGCAGCTGGTGTGAGAGTTGTCATAGTGGCAGTGATGTTGCTAATGTCTATGGCAGGTCCAGCCGTCATGGGCAGATGGCTGCTGTACAGAAAACCCAGCGTGAAAGCCCGGCACAGCGCCCCCTTCAGGCAAACTCCTTCATGCAGTTCCCCTACAGACATAGAGAGAGAGTGGGAAACTGTTGGCCAGGCTGAGTCAAGCTGTCATTTTGTCATTAACAGCTCGTGATTGACAGCGATATCATTTTCTCAACCATGCTGCCTCCTACCCGAACACCACCCACCGCCCATCTTGGCCACCTCTGAGATGAATGTCCATCCTCCGATCAGCCGTGCCCGCGC
This sequence comes from Lutjanus campechanus, assembly GCA_027495735.1. Taxonomy (NCBI): domain Eukaryota; kingdom Metazoa; phylum Chordata; class Actinopteri; order Lutjaniformes; family Lutjanidae; genus Lutjanus; species Lutjanus campechanus. Next base: position 3,201 of record JAJHUR010086893.1, read on the forward strand.
AGCCTCATCAGGGCTCCCTGGAAAGGCCGGGAGCTCATATAGCCTCGTGAAACAGAACGCCAAGATGAAACGAGGGATGAAGGGGACACCAAAGGAGCACTAGCTGGGGCCAGATTAGCCATTATTTGCCACACAAACCCTCATGATGCGAGGCCAAGGTCAGACAAGCAGGCGGGCACAGCTGGGTGCAAAGACTGAAGCATCCCAGCGGCAAATGGCCAGCCTTTGATCAGGCGTGTCATTTCTGTCACGAAGGTGACCCGCGCGATCACGACCACGTCGACTAGCCAGAGCCTGCGGCCGTGGCAACGAATGATGGCTAACATTCATACTCTCTCTCTGTCCGCCCTCCCAAGTAAAACTGCAGGAAATTTTTATTTTGTGGCCGTGTCAGCCTCATAACAGGAGGTCATACCCTGAGAGAGATCTGCTGTTTTTGTGTCTTACCAAAGCCTGTTTTACTACATCTTCCCCTTTTCCATACCCTAACCTCTACTTTATGAGGGCTCATCACGGAGACAGGCAGAAGCAAACTGAGGGACAGAGCGAGCTGAGAGGGGGAGGGAGACAGCAGACAGAAGCATAGCAGCAGTGCCAGCCACACTAACGGTGCCCCCTGCAGTAGACTGGCCAGCATCCCATGATCCCATGTACCACCACAGTCCCCTGTCCTCCTTAGTCTCCCCCCTCTTTGCCTTTTCAACTATAGGAAGGCAGACTGACACTCAAGTTAATTAAGATTTTAATCCAGGGTGAGAGTGTCAGTGGAATACCACACAACAAAGGCAAACTCAGGCCTATCAAGAAGGGACTGAAGAGGAAAAGGAGATTTGGATGTGCGCTATACAACATGACAATATTCACCCCTCCTCCCAGAGGTCAGACAGAGTCAGTCACTTTGTGTGGCGATCAAAAGTGCTCAACATCTAGGTCCATTTTGCCAGGCTATAAGGGCTCAGTTCAATGCCATCTACAGCTGAAATGATGAGTTCATTTCCAAACACAAAATGCATAATCAAAAGCCATGTCTGATGTTGTAAACATGAGGAAACAAATTACCCACGATGGTAGGGGAGCGACAATCCATGACTGACTAGAGGAAAAGGAGGATGAAATTGACTTGGAGACATTTGAATGCCTCTACTTCTTAAAAATTCTCTCGCAACTCGACTTCAAAATAGGACAGCTTGCTACAGTTGACGTGTTTGGAGATGAAATATGAGCTCGCACAAAGGGCTGATTCATTCCTCATGTTTTTCCACTTAGTTCTGAATCAGATTTGAAGACCTTCCTCTATCAACGTGCCCCCGGGTTCACTATAGCCAAGAGTAAGACCTTCTGGGAAATGTAGTTGGAGTGAAAATGCGAGCAAACCTTCCCACTGGCCTGATATCAGATCAGGCAGCGGGCTGCAGGAGAGGCAGGGGCCTATCCCATATTAGGAGGGTTCACCTACGTGGCAGGGTGTGTATGGTGGAATAAGTGGGACAACTCCCAGCAGGCTGTGAGAGCACTGGCCAATAAATGATAAAAGAGCAGGACTAGTCCCTACGCTGCCTTATTGAAGTTTACCTTTGTACATTTACACTGAATCCCAATTTGCCCTCCCTGCATTTTTTTTTAAAACTCATATCATCCCCCCTCTCCGGAAGTCTGGGGACCGTCAGACGCATCCGGAACTGTTCTACCTGACTGGCCTTTGTCACGGTGAAGATAAAGGAGATCACACTGAGCTGCAGGATAACTACTATCCAGAAGCTGTTGTTGATAGAAAAACTACTGTATTTACCAGAAGTATTTGTTTTTTTAGACACAAGCTTAAGTTCTTAATGTGGTTGATGCAGTTTTCTTAATCTTTTTAGACACAGAATGAGCAGTACAATGTTTTTGAGCCAGGCACACAAAAAATTGGAGAGATTTGCCCTTTGGAGGGCAGCTTGAGCTGAAGCCCCCCTAAGTGCTGCTACACAGGCCCTTAACACCAGATTAAAGGAACCAGACCCTCTTTAATTACTGCAGATCGCCTAATTTTCCTATGAGTGACATAGCTTCTTGCCTATGTAAGAACTTTTTAATTTTGCACTGATGAGCCAAATGTTTAATTATACTGAGCTATTTATTCCCCCTAGACTTGTCCACGGATGGGTGTGAGCAGCCATGTGACGGGAGAATTTTAATGAAATCATTATTTGTTTGTTTTGAACCCTCTGTGTACACAAAGAGTGACAGTGCAGCATATTAATCAAAATGAATGTCAGTGACAGGACATAATGGCAACCAAAGTCTTGGTCAGAGGATGTTTCAGTATCACTTCTGACTAGTGCATACACAACTGCTGGATTTTAGTTGACCTTGACTGCTCGCAAAAAGTAGTCGACTAGTTGCCGGAGACATAACGATCAGTTCTTGTCAAAAAGATCTAGCCTCAAATACAACCAGGAAAGGGTTAACTAATGTAGGTGGGATCAATATGAAGGGATAGAGGGAGTCTTTCCATCTCTAAATACCTTAAATTCTGTTTGTTTAACAAGACTCTCCAAAGATGAATGATGAGTTTACAATAATTCAAGTGATGGTTTTAATAGTCAACTGGTTAACCAGTCAGTGAAACGCCTACTTCTTACCCCAATAAAATTATCCATCATGAATTGCTTTCTTTGTTTTTCATTCTACAACTAACCCCTGGAAATATTTGCAGTCACACAGGGGGCTGTAATACCGCAATATTATGTAATTCCACAAACAACAAGCTGTCAAAAATGTGTATCCAAATAATCAATTGAAACATTTATTAGCTAATATTAAACCATTTAATGCTGTGGGATACACATTTAATTGCAATTTAAAATGACGGCTGTACCCTTAATCCCAGACGTAAGCCCACATATCCTGTCATTCAGTTTAGCTTATTTAACCTTAAAAAATGTGTGTAAAAATGTGCTGTTTAACATGTAAACTCACACTGTTTTAAACTCAGTGCAACTCAATGCAAATGTAAGTACACATGAGTACACATCCCTGTGCTTCACTAGACCTGAACAGACATAAGCCTGATAATACTCTGACCCACTCGGCTGACCCGAAAAACTCTAATCATATTTGCACTGATTCCCAAACATAAGCACTTTAACTTTACTCAGATATGCAAATATGACTTCATACCAGCGCCTACAAGACAAACTCTCACTGATGTGTTTTTTTGCTGTTCCAGCCAGCTCAATACCTTTCCACTTAATATGCTGCCAAGTTAATCAACGTTGGTTGAAATCCGAGAGATCACAGGCACTTTAGCTGCTGACGCGCCAGGCGTTCCTCAAAGGCAATGGCTGATGGATCTCCTGTGTTCATTATGGAGAGAAAGAGTTCTCTTTAATCAGCCTGGGAGTCACTTATCATAAGGACGCCTTGCCACACACACATGCACACGCTCACACACAGAGGCACACACACTTGCGCACAAGACACACTCGGATGAACCTTCATGTAGAAAAGCACACATGGAAATACACATACATTAGGATGCCTCACCACACACACACACACATACAGTAGGTTATCGAGACACTTCCAACCGGGCATACAAAGGAGGCAAAGTGGTCCAGTATGATCACAGAGAGATGTACAGATGCAGAATATGTATGACATCATGTCACGCATACACACACAAACATCTTTTAGATCCTCCTAACCTGCAATTAGGGTTCGACTGATACTGGATTTTTGGGGCCGATGCCGATACCTATATTAAGGAGTCAAAAAAGTCGGCCATTGGTATATTGACGGATATTCTTTATACAAAATATTAGTCGTATAAATCACACATTTCATCACAATATGATATTATATCAATTCTTTGGACAACAATATGATTTTGATTTGATTCAATGCAGATATCATGTCTATGTAACACATTCAGTTACCTTTATGTCAACTCACAAAAAATTACTAAACTAAATTATGATTCAATGATTTTATGACTGAACTCTTTCAGACATGTGTGACATAGACATGCCATAGGAATTTCAAAATAATGGTGTATCTTGAAGATGTTGATTTTTATTTTGCATTGGTCATATTGGAACACTGAACACTGAATGGAATTATCAGTCCAGATCAATGTACCATTACGCAGGTTGCAAATAGTGAGCACTTTCCGTAATCATTGTTAGCATTAATGGTCAGTTAATCAAGTAATCATTATAAAAAAAATCTTCAGTTTTTTTTATACTGAACATTACCAAATGCATTTCCCCCAATCAATCAAAGCTTTATTTCCACAGCGGCATTTAGTGCATATGTAAAGGCCTACATATTAAACACATAGATAACATGCGGCACATGCTCATAAAAATGTCTGTTATACTTCATAACTTCAGTTGATACTCAATCGATTAAATACTTGGATCAAATGCTTAATGACTAATTAAATAATAATCGATTAATTGCTGTCATCCCTGATCATTACACTCCTATTAAATATAATATACAGAATATAGAATAATCCTTCAAAAGTGGTTGGGTGGTTAACACTTGTGACATCGATATATAATGGAGGCAGATTATTTTACAGTTCAGCAATGAACATTATTGTCAAAAATGATATCAAGGCATTGAAACAGTAAACTTTCATTGGTATTTTTAATAATTATAAATACTTAATAAATAAATAAAATCACATATGCCACACAAATGCCAATAAAGCAAAAAAAAAGAAATTCTACTAACAAATAAAATCAAAATGCTTTCTGTTAGGTTAAAAAAAAGTTCTCATATAGGTGCATATTGGACAACATATATGCCCATACCTATATAGATGATATAGCTGTGATAGGCCAATATCTGTCTGATAATATCGGTGGACTGATATCACTCAGGCTATACTGTCACACATACACACTGTGTGTAGCTTTAAGATCCTCCTAACAGTCGAGGAAGATACATGTGGACAGATCGTACAGAACTTAATATGGACATCCTTAATTACAGCATTGTACAGACACCCACACACACGCGCACAAACATGCACACACACAGCTGTAAATACAGCAAGTTAGCCGCCATAACGATCTCAACGTGACATGCTGAGAGAATGTGATCTTGTGGCAGACCACGTTAAAGACTGAATAAATATTTGAGGTTTTGCGTTCAAATGCTTGTCTGGGGATGTAGGTAAATATATCTGTCTGTATATTTGGGTCTGTACTGTGTCACTGTGTGTAAGTGTGTGTCTGTTTAGGTGACTGCGCGGGTGTTTGTGGTGTGTGTGTGTGTTTGTGTGTGTGTATGCCAATCTCTTTGGATTGTGGACAGGCGTACACTGATTTAATCACTCCCCAGGCAGAGTGTGGGGGAGGCAGAGGAGGCTGTGAGGCAGATAGGAACAGACAAACGCGACAAGGCGAAAGAAGGAGAGAGCATGCTCGCCCCGCGGGCCGACTCTGCTGCACATTAAACACAGACTTGTACTCATACTACACTAAAGATACACCTACACGGACACATAAATACATAAATAAAAACATGTATGTGTGCACTTCAACCTTTCATACATACTGTACATAAATATTAAAACAAAGAACCAAAGTGCATGCCTTTGTAGCTGCATGAGTTCAGTGGTCATACCTGGTTATGCATGTGTTTGTGTGTACATGTATGTGGTGTATTACATGTAACCTTGCCTTTGTGTGTGTGCGTGTGTGTTTGTGCAGTTCTGTATACATTTAGTCTCAGCCAGAGGTCACTAATGGAGAACAGGGTGGTAATGGGCCTGGCAGTTCAGGTTGTTCTGTAATCTCATCACGCTTAACTCAATAAGGTAAAGGTCAGTCTGCCCCCCGGTAGACGCCCTGTCCCTGCTTTGACCTGCTGAGAGACAGGAGGCATGGCACCACAACCCCAGGGCCTCTGATGGACGCTGCAGCAGGACTTATTCAGTTACAAACTCCATTCAAAGCTTTGTCTCTTTCTACTGGCTTTAATGCAGCACAAGACAATTTAAATGCCATACAGAACAGCAACAACAGGTGAATACAAGTTGATACCAATAAATCATGTAATAAGGTGTGAGTATAGAGCATACAGTACAGCACACTGATCTGAGTTCAAAGAAAAGGATTATACTGCAAAAGCATATGCCAGATGTTGGTGAGCTTCTTTCTTGTGCAGCTTTTTTAGGAGGCCGCTTCAATTTACTTAAGCCCCCTTTACACTGGACAAGAAACCCACTAACATCTGGCTTTTGTCTTCAGTGGGAAAGGGTACAATCGGCATTTACTACCAGGTCAAATGACTCTGCAGTGGTCACAGGTATTTATTTGCTTCAGCTCTGGCTGTGATGTAAACACGACATGGATTATTTTCATCTTTTTTTTTTTTGGCAGAGGCAATGAAGAATCGTTGCCGGCACTGGTAGCTTCTGCAACTCCTTTTTAATGCACCCTTTTGAAGGTGTTTATTTACTGATAACCGCTCATCTTATGTCATACGTCTGTATTTTATTTAATATGAGGCAGCAAAATCAGGAAATGTTGGGTTTTCATCAGCAGTAACTTAACACGACTCCTACCCAGCTGAATGTGAACATGAAAGAATAAAATAAAGCAAATACCTGAAAGTATAAACAGTGACACAGGAGAGAAACTGAACTTCAAAACACAGGGTTGCAGGTAGAAGATACAACAGTACTGAGAGCACATAGAAACCTTTAAGAACATCTTTCTCTCAGGTCTCCTGCGCACACATGAGCTGAGTCTCAGCTTTCCTTTCCAGCACACATCAGAAAAAAAAGACAAACTTGTCTACTGGCAACGAGAGAAGGGTCAGTCGCCTATTTTTATTTGTTGTATTACTTTGAGAAAAGAAAAAGAAAAAAATAATTTGTGCACTAACCCTTATTGCAAAAAACAGATGCTCTTATCTGTTTAATGCATTCTAAATTATTTTAACACCAAAAAACTTGATCTACTGGAGCTTTAAGATGAAATTGCACTGCAAAAATGAAGGTGGCTTAGTTCTTATTGGTCCTATGTATGCATTGCTAAGATTAGACAAAGCTATATAGGAATTTGTTTCTTTTTTCTTGCTTGAATAATTTGTTCAGCAAAAGAAGATTTTGCAAAGGCACCTTTGGTTTGCAATTTTGTAGCTACTAAGGTTGTGCCTGTTAATGTTTATTTGGTTGAAAGATGCAGACAATACTGAACAACTTGTTCTAAGAACTTCAGAAATGCCTAGAGACTGTTTCTGTGCCTTCCTTGTTCTGTTCCCCACCCCCCTCCCTCGCTCATCTCTCACCTATAGCTCATCCCCCTTTCTCACACAACACATTATACCAACACTGTTTTCTCAATATGCTTTCTCTCTCTCTCCACTATGGATTTAATTTGGCCTGTGAAACAGGAAGTTTCCAAAACTAGACTTCTAAAACTATTGTTATAAATAGAATATAAATAGTTAATGATGAGGTTATGAATTGCACATTAGATAAAAAGCGCAACAGTGACCTGTGCTTGCCAAACAGTGAGCCCACAGTTATCTGCACTGTTAAGCCTCAGATCTCATTGCTTACTTTGCTTACTTTGTCCTCTCCATCAGCCAAAATTTATATCTGTCAACTTCATCACATATTTGGCAATAAGTTACCAGCATTTAACCACCATCAGCACATCTTAATTGTCAAAAAGTTTAATTTAGCATATCAAATTAACATATCATTGTTTGTTTATTTCCCCAACATAAATCATATTCAATTACCTTTGTTTCACTCTACATTTTTCCCCTGGTTATCCAGGCCTCCCCTGCAGTGGCTCTGCACCCCACAGTTTGGGAACCACTGCACTAAGGCTTTGGCATTAATTGTTTACCTTGACATTTCCAGCATGCATCATTTTACACTTAACAATAAGGCTCCCTTTTGCCAGTTAGAATTGTTAGTAACTCATCGTAAGATTGATTAGTAGTAAGCAGTGACTAGACAGAAGTGAGCCCACATCAATGTATGAAAACTGTGTTGTAATTAGTTTATGATTGTATATTAATGATTTATAAAGTGTTTACAACTTAATCAATAACCTAATATGAAACCATTTATTAAAACATTTACAAGGGTAGTCTTACTGTAAAGTGGTACCTCCAAAACTGCTTTGAAATAGGAAATTCTTCTAACAGTAAGCACATTTGATCCATGCAGCACAGATGTGATGATAACTGTAAAATTACAAAAAAAATCACTCTATGATATCAATGAAAATAGATTATTCTTTCTCCTTCACTGTCTTCCTTTCTCTCTCACAGCAGTGAGTGGGGTTGGTACCAGTGTTGACAGAATCAGACCATGTGATCAATCAGAGCCCAGCGGTGACAATGAGGACCAACGTGTGAAAGATTACATGCACATATGAACACACATAGTGGAATTAATTCAGGACTTTCTGTAACACACACCGCATAATGGCTAAAACAGTAACTGGAAGGTAACAGCAATAAAAAAAATCTGTCATTTTCCTCAGGAGTCATCTCCGTGAGTCTCGGGTGTGTGACATGGCAGGCTTGCAGGAGGGGGAAGGAGCTTAAAGAGTGACCTGGGAGTCTCCCAGTGAAATGCCTCTAATCAGCCCCGGGGGATAACATCCTCTCTGGGCTCTGGCTGAGCTGCGAGCCGGGGGCAGGCACACGGCAAGTCTGACAGACTCTCTTCCCGGAGATCAATACCAAGACTCCTTTTAAAGTGTGACATGTTGAGAGGCAGACAAGGAATTCTACTTCTGAATTCCCAGGGAGGAGAGTTTTTTTCCTTTTTTGTTTTTTTTTATTAAATGTGATTTTCTGGTGAAATTGCCTGACATATAGTAAGCGTGTGAACATCAGTGTGTGGTTATGGGTGTTGTGTTGCCTTGGATTACATCAGCCTTATCTTCATTAGGGAGTGTGAATGGGAGGGACCGTGCATGTTCAATATGTGCTCAAATAGTGTGACTCGTGTGTCATTACTTGAGTCGAATATTCAACAAACCAGTGTAATTTTTTAGAACACACTCTAAAATTTGTGCTCATGTCTTTCAGAGGAGTCTTGAGTACTAAATAGTTCCCTCACGGCAAGTTTCCTTTGCAGACTGTTTTAAAAATCTCTTTAAAAGAACACATATTTGTTTTTCTTTTCAGCTGTCAAATGTCAATAACTGTACTTTAAAAAATGTACCATCTTTGATATGCTGCAACATATGTGATAGAAACAAATCGTACATTTTTTAAGGCATGATATTCAACAATTTTATATGTATAGACCTCTGTAAACATAATCCCTTTTAATCATCACTTATGACCCACTGAAAGTGTGTGCAGAGAACTTACCCTCTGCCTGTATTTCCTCATTTTCTCATTATTTTGCTGTAGAACACTTAACCAACCCAAATCGTCCCGGAAATGAGAATCAGCAATTACCTATCTTTCTCATGTGTTTAAGAAAAGCTCAGACAAATCCTACTGATTCTACCTTTAAGTTTGTTTGTTTGTTTGTTTGTTTGTTTGTTTGTTTGTTTTTTTTTGTGGGGGGGGATCAGAGTCTGATTTCTGGTTTTGTTGATTTTGGCCACACCTTCTTTGATAAGTGGTCAGTGCTGTGGTGTTTTGGACTTGTGTACTTTGGCAGTACTTTGACGACACAGGACTGACAGCAGTTCCCAAACCCCAAACAAACAAGAACAAACTGTCCTACTGAGACTGGTGAAACAGTTACAAATAATAACAGAATCTATCTAGTCCATAGCCATAACTTGATCAGTTCAGAACTGAATAGAAATAAACACAAAGTCAACGCTGACTGCAATAATATACAATAATACACAATAATACAACTAAACAGTTCAAAAGCAATGGAGCAACATTGGTAACTCCTATATAATTTTCTTTTTCTTTGAATAAGCTCACTGTTTTTTTTTCGAGAGTAATTCTGATGTTTGTCCAAGTTCTGGATCACAGATGCCTGCATTATATTATATCATTATTTTGTTTTATATGTTTTCTATTTTAAGTTTTGTCTTTTTGTAGGTGCTGCATTTTCCTTGTCTGTTCGTGGTGGCAATAGCTGTTCACACTACCTTGCAGTTCATCTTCTGTTTTTCCAAATAAAGCACTGCGTAGCTGTGAACCACATCAGCTCCTGGGTGGCAGAGGGTTTTTACTGTTAAAGGCAGAATAAGTGGGATTTGTCAGTTGCTGTTTGTAAATGCACCAGAAAGATAGTTGATTGTTGGGTCTTACTCCCAGGAAATCAAATACTGGGTTGGGTTGGTAAAGCGTTTCGAGCACAGCAAAAGAATAAAAAAATAAGAAGGAATGGGCGGAAGGCAGGATGTGGATAGGCGCCGCCACACACGTCTGGTGGGTCGTAGGTGATGACTGAGAGGGGTTCTTTTTGTGTGAGTCTATGCATTCTTTTGGGGAAACTCCTGCATATATTTCCATTAAAGTGCAATGTGGGACTGGGTTCTTCTAATAGCAAATGCAGGCTTTCATTAAGTCATTATACAAAATGTTTTATTCTACAAAGTATGTTTTAATTATAGTAAAAAAGTAGCAGACTTTTGGTGCACTTCAAATTGCCTCTCTGAGGACAACAATAGTTTTCTGAACTAAAAAACCTAATCTAAACTTTTTACATCAAAAAGTTTTTTTTCCACATCAATTTTAATTAGAAATACAAAAAGTGGGCCCTAGGTCCAGTAAGGGGATATGATGTATGGTGATCAGTGGTGGAAGAAGTACTCAGATTTTTTAACTTAAGTGAAAATACAAATACCACAAGGTAAAAATACTCCATTACAAGTAAAAGTCATCTAAATACACGTCAAGTATTAAAAGTAAAAGTACTTGTTCTACAAAAAAATTGCCTCCTGTGAGTCATGATCAACTAAATATGAGATTACTAGATTGTTAATACAGAAATGGGTGTGTTGTTACCAAGGGTGTAGATTTAGTCTCAGCATTGGTACAACAGCCTGCCCTCTACTCTCTTCCAGCGCTGTCCGTGGTTCTGAAACAACGGCAGCCTATGTCCCCTCCATCCATATGCAAACCTTCACCCTGGGTTGGAAGCAGTGCTGTTTTTTCTACTACTTCAAAATCAGTTTGGTAGTTTAGCCCAATAGTTTCCACCCTAGGGGTCGGGCCCTAATTTTGGGGGATCATGAGATGATTAATGGGGAAAGAAGAAAAAACAAAGTTGCCCTGCACACATTTATATTTATGACGTTCTGTACTTAAATACAGTGTTTGAGTTTATGTGGTGATTTATCAGCCAGACAACAACAAAAATAAAACCCTAATTTTCAGAAAATTTCCCGCGGATGTTTCAGCATTCAGGCACTCATTTTTGTTGTCTTATGTGGCAAAAGAGCAACACCCATCTGGCTCCCCAGTAGGCAAACTGTAAAAAAGTCTTTGCCAGTGCTACCTGATCCAGGCCTGCTTGTTCCTCTGCATAACTATCTCTGCCATCCATCCCATCTGACATCTGGCACCGGCTGACTGGGCACAGCTCAGCCCAGCTCGGCTCCATAGCTTTAGGGGAGGTCAGCGACTGGGGGCTGAGCACTGGGGCCGTCAGGGAGGTTGTTCTGCATACTGAGCAGCCTGATTAGGCAGAGGAGCACAGAGGGGCTCCAGCCCGAGAGGGCCGGTGGGGAGACAGGCGTGACGGCACACAGCTCTACAGCTTCCTGCCACCACTGACCAGGTAACCGATGACAACTCACACACCATCTTTCCCTGCACAGAGGATGAATCAGAGAAAACTCTCCCTCTACCCTGGTACCACCACTTTCATCAAGAAAAAAGTACAGTAAGATCTTGAGCTAAAAATGACATTAATGGGATTAAGTTTTGTGAAAAACAACTGGTTGCACTTTATTTTACGGTACATTAATAAGACTTAACAAGCTGTACTTTGTATTAAATTAGACAAAAACCTAAAATAATGGACATCAGTTATACCCTAATTAGACACAGATAAATACACCTAATGGTGCACAAAAAGATGTAAAAAGCCATACTTTGTGTTAAATTTTATATGTTCTTCGTTAGACAATATTGAATCCTTTACTAGACCCTTATAGGCTTTATTAGAGAGCACTTTATTTTACAGTAATCAGACGTAACAATCCATGCTCTGTATCAAATTAGACAACAATTGGAAATTATATGTTCTTCATACCCTTCATTAGACCCTTATTAGGCTTTCTTAGAGGGTATTTAGGGACATATTACAACAGAAGTGTACTGTAAACAGTAAGTCTAATAAGGGTTTAACTGTGGAAAATAATACAGTTCAGAGTACAGTACAGTTCTGTTGTAATGTGTCCTTAATTATCCTCTGATAGAGCCTAATAAGGGTCTAATTTAGAGTATGAATATATATAATTACTCATTTTTGATTAATTTGTTACAAAGTATGGCTTACTACATCTTTCTGTAAAATATAGTGCGACTGCGACCAAACAACTTTCTAGTCTGCACCAGAGTGGTCACTACAATAATGGACAAATGCATCTGTGATTGTTTTATCTCTGCATGAGGCAAAAGAAAATATCCAAGAGTTAATGCATAGATTTGCATACTAATAGAGAGGCCAGCATATTTTGCGTATGAGGGATTTGTCTTCCAAAACACTGTCTACTCACCACTGTCCCTATGGTAAGAGCAAATTGATAAAGATAATGAGCCCATGACAAGGCTGGCTCACATCGAGCCCAGCACAGCTGACTGCCCAGAGCAATGCATCCCCTGCTCTGCCTCCGTGGACACATTGCCAGTGTGACGGATAATTTGCGTAATACCTCTCCATTCCAGCTCACCCTACCACTCCATCTAATCGCACCACCTCGCACCAAAAATCATCAGCGTCTGCATGGAACGTGCCCAGGTGCATTATGGTAACTGATGAGTGTTATCACGGTGAAAAATAAAATCAGAGAGACGTAAATCAGCCGGTGATTGGGGAAATCGTTGCTGCAACGCAGGCATAGGGTTTATGAAGCGTCCCTGACGTACGCTGATTACTTTTGATTCTCTCTGCTGTGTCTTCTTTTCCCAATGAGGTGAACAGTTGGGGGGGGGGGGGCTTGTATATAATGGCTCATATGAAAAATAGGTATGCTGGGGACGACTCAGTGGCTTTCTCACATCATTCCCCATGGCTCATTGTTGTTTGCACTTTGTCAGAAGGGTCTGTCATGCACAAGCATGAACACAAACATGCCAACATGAGCAAACACAAGTGTATGTTTACGCTCAACTATATATACCTGAGCACATTAGGGAAAAGAGGGAGCCCAACACTGCCAAGAGCACGAGAGGGAGAGGAGGAGAGTGAGAGCAGGAGAGGTAGAGGGGTCAGCCATCCGCTGAGATGATAATGAAAGAATAATAATAGAGTACAGGATGAAATTACTGAGCTTTACCCACAATATCTTCTCTCATTAGCTCCAGCACTAATGTTGCCGTTTATGCTTGTGTTCTACACCAGCTCCCCCTAATTAGGCGTGGGCTTCTAAAAATAAACAGCAAACTAAATAGTGGCGTGAAAGTACATGCAAATCTGTTGATGTACAGGAATAATGGTGGCGGAGTAGAGGAGGGGTGGGGGTGGGGATTAGTGGTGCGCTGCAGACTAAAGTAATTGAGTTGGGTAGTGTTGACACCCTGGCGCAGTCAGAGTGCCCATGTTGTGGAACGTGCTGCATGCGTGTGTGCTACAAGGCTCAGCCGGCGCTTGTTTTGTGTGGCTGGTGTCATGGTAAAGGTGTTAGCTCTGGATAAAAGGCTGGAGAGGATGCACAGATACTAATCCCTACGTTACTCTGAAAGAAAGGAGCGGGGTGGAGTCTTCCTCCTGTGACACAGCGAGGACAATCTGTTGCAACACCTGAGCAGGGCACGGCACGGGCAGAGCGAGGGCACAGGGCTTGGCAAAGCAAGGACGAGTGACTGTCAGCTATCACTCAGATCCAAGACAAGAAAACATTGATGAGAACAACACAAGATACGGGATGCACCAACAACGACTTATTTTTAAACCTGATTAAATCATGGTTTAACTTTAAATGATGTTGCACCAAACTGTCTTAAATTGAAGGATAAATTTAAACCTCTATTTAAACATCAGTTTAGTTTTTACTCTCAAGATTAAATTAAATTATGTTGCACCAAAATGTCCAATTAAAAATGTCATCCAGTATTAATTTAAACTTACACTTGGGGAGGTTTAACTGTTAAATGGCTGTCTTTTTGAGATGGATTGAGCAAAAATAACCAAGTTCCTCAAAGAAAACCCAATTGTGTTTTATGATGCGTCTCTTCTTTATTTCACTCTAGTTGATAATCCAGCCAACACATTAGAAATTAAAGCTTCTCTGTTGAGCCATCATGAGTAAGTTAAGTGGGCAAACAAACTTTTCAGCAAAGAATAAAACATTTTTTCTTTCATTTTCGACAAAGAGCAAACAATATAACATTTTGTTAACTTTTAGCTTGCTAGCAAGCAAACAATTTAACTTAAAAAAACAACAACTTTTTAGCCAGCTAGCAAATAAAAACATTTTGTTGTAAAACAGAGCAGCTGAAAGTTAACGGTTTTCCTCCTTCTTTTATTTTTACAAGGTTCTGACATCACTCAATATATTTATTTTTTATTAATTTATTTTAATTTCAGCAAGCAAGCATCTCCATATTGATTAAACTCTATGTAATTTCAGTTTAAATCACTAAATGTGGCTTTACTAAACCAAGATTAGTTCTTAATTGTGCAACAGAGCTCTGCTCAATTTTAAATCTGGATTTAATCACTGTAAACCTAGTTTTGCTAAACTCTGATTAGAACTAATCTTTGATTAAATTAATCTTTGTTGGTGCAACCCAGTCTAAAAGCGATACTGCCACATAGAGGATTAAATCGTATCCAAAAACACAAAAAACAAAAAAACTCACAGCCAGTCAGTCACAGTCTACAGCTGCCACAGTAGTCTGTGGTCAAAGCACCCTGGGGTGCCACTGCAAACACAATGACAACTTACAGCACAAGTGCCACAAAGAAAGGAACAGGGCACCTTTTTTTTACCGTGAGGTGACAGTGCCAACCACTGAGCCTCTGTGCTGCCCTCCTTTGTAATTTTACTGAGATGAATTTACCATAACAAAGACTTTGAACCCTTACAGAACGGAATTCAAATTCAGCAGCTCTCAAATAAAATCCAATATAAATGAAAATGGGTAGAATGTTGACAGTTTTATGATACGTGGGAGATAAGGTAGAAAATACAGTGGCTTAGAGCAGTTTTCACAGCAAAGTGCCTGTTTAAGCACGACAGGGGCAAAGTAGGGCCAGGCTCATCTTGATAATTCCTTTCTTAGCCTTGTCACTCCAGCTTTACGACTTAGAGGAATTACTTGATCTCTTGACATTGACTTGGTTATTTTTTTCATTCCCTGGCATTTATCATGTGTTTTTAACCTTCACTGAAATTGAGTTTTTACCATAGAATATTTTCCACAATATTCTATGCTGACTTGTGCAGGGTATAGAAGTGTCCAAGTACTAATTTCTCTACACTGACTGTCGGTTTAAAAATGGATATGACCGTATAAAATTTGTATTGAGAGATTAGACTGAAATATTTTGAGTGGTCATCATGGTAATTTTTGTAAATAATGGCATGTAGTAAAAATATTTCAGGTTCAATGAATGGCAGATTATACAACTGAAACCAAAAATAAATGTTAGTTCTCTCTCCCTTCAAAGCGATATGACCAATAATGTAATAAAGCCTTGAAAACTTAATGTCCAAATTCAACTTAAGTGGGGTTGTCAAATTTATTTTAGGTCAATTTGATCTCAAGTGGGCAGTACCAGTCAAACCAGTGCAAAATAACATATAAATAATATTTATATATAACATTTTACACCAAGTACAGTACATTCTGAAAATGTTTACAATTAATGAACCGTGCATTACAATTTACACATTACAGTGAATCTACAAATGCACAAAACATTCACTTTTATTGGAACTGGGGCTGCAACCAGTGATAATCTTCATAACTGTTTAATCTGTTGATTATTTTCTCAATTAATGGATAAGTTGTTTGAGCCACAGAATGTCAGAAAGTGGTGAAACGTGTTGATGAATGTTTCCTGAAGCCTAAGGTCACATCCTCAAACGTCTTAGTTTGTCTCAAACCCAAAGATATTGAGTTTAATTTCACAGAGGAGTAAAGAAACTAGAAAATATTCACATTTGAGAAGCTGAATTTTGACATTTTATAAATGAAAAAATGACTCAAAAGGATTAATTAATTATCAAAATAGCTGGCAATTAATTTAATAGTCAACTGATAATCGATTAATTGTTGCAGCTTTAGTTGGAACAGAACAATAATATAGCATTTTACTTTAGGATTCAAACAACTTGTTGAGATCTAGAATTTTTATAAATTTCCAAATATTTACAGTCCTTTGTAGTAATTTTGGCATCACCACACAGCACCTATAAAGTGGAAGCTGATGAGTAAGAAGGTGAAGATCTCTGCTCCCTTACAAATCCTTTACAAATCAAAAGTTTTGGAAGTGCCTTTGAAACAGGGTTTCAGCAATACTGTTTCAAGAAAGAAGTCTAACACAGATCATTTTATTCTTAAATTAAACATATTTACACAACGTTCGATATTTTTAAATATGACCACAATAAGTATTTATTGTTTTTCCAGAGAAACTGTGTTCTGGTCTGGAATTAATGACTGCTTTGCAATTTCTTAGACTTTGCAAAGTCACCGAGCCGGGATGGACCTTTTTTGGCAGCCTGGTTCTGGTCCATGGGCCATATGTTTGACACCTATTTGTTTTCACTTGGGCAGGGTGTTACAGAAAAAATAAGGATCACACAGAGTCAGAAAAAAGGTTGGTTCACTTTTTTTGTTTGCATTACTTGCATGTTTATGAACTGACCCATAACCTATGTTTATGTGAAAAAGGATTATTATGTTTTTAGTCAACTATTGATGGGATGTCTGAAGTTCTACAACACTAACAAGCCACTTTAGAGAACCTATCATATTGAAAACCTTTACACTCAGTGTGACAAATGTATACTGAAGCAAAAATCCAAGTATCAATGCTTTCCTTTAAAGGGAGACGACGCTAACTGGAATTACAGGGTGAAGATGAGTCTGTCACTACTTTGCTTCTGTGGTACTTTAAGAGGCACTTTGCTATGATTATAGCACTAATCCAGTGTATTTTCTACCTTATCTGCTGCATATCATCAAGCTGTCAACATCCCGACCAGCTCTCATTTATATTAGACGTTATTTGAGAGCTATTGAGTTTGAATTTGTTCTCTGAGCAATGTCACCGGAGGACACCAAATCTTTGTTATGATAATTACAGCTCAGTGACATTATGTAGATGAAACAAATGAATGGGCCAAAGTTTCAGCAAGCGGTGCACTTGGGAGAATGTTGTATTTTCTAGTTAGCAATCTTAGCGGAGTGAATACAGCTTGATCAGAATTCAAATCAAAGCAAAGCACAAAAAAAATCAAATCGACTAAAAACTGTTGTGAACTTCCTCCCAGGGAAATCTGTGACATCCCAGATGGAGAAAGATTGAGAAAATGACACTCAGCCGTGCGATGATAGGTGAAACGTCCTTCCACCTATCAGGAGCAGCCTTTATCTTTCCACTGCTTTCCTCCAATATCCAAACAACATCTATTTTCTACAAATCCTTCTTTGGTCAATAGGTAGTTGAAACCTCAGACGGATAAACTGTACTTTGCAGATTTACCACTGGCATTACTCATATCTGTGTGCAAAAAGTAGTAGCACCATTGTGGTGTGTTCAAAGAGAGACGTGTGGTGACTAATTTCTGCCTTGAATGCAGTCCATTTGGCCTCGCTTCCAGCCTAGCTCTGTCCATTACTGCAGCTCTGAGTCACAAACCTCCACCCTGAGGCTGTCAGCAAGAGTCACCCTGGCAGGGGGGCGTTCAAACACACAGACAAGCAGGCATACATGTACTTTCATGCACACACAAACACTTTCTGTCTTCTTCTCACTCCATCGTGCATGCATACAATCTTTCTTTCTATCTTTCCTTCTTACTTACTTTCTTTCTTTCTATCTTTTTTTTCTTTCTTTCTGCCTCTCTCTTTCTCTCACACACAGCTTTACTTCCCCAGGAATCCGATCTTTTTATAGAGCGGCTGTGTGTTGGCGTGGGCGGCGGTATGGCCGTGCTGTTTCACCCAGCTCAGACTGGATCTCAGATCAATATCCTGTCCCCCGCCGGCCAGCTAGCTAGTTCAGGCCGGACAGACAGCTTCGGAAAACCTGTCCTTGTGGTTTCACGTCTGCTGTCTCTCAAAAAAGAAAAAAAGAAGAAAAAAAAGCAGTCTGGTGGTTATTTACCCAGTTCTAATACACGCCTAGGGACACAGTTTTGCCCCATCTATTGTTTGTGAATGATGATTTAATGTGGGTTGTTTCATGTTTCATGCTTATGTATTCGTTGCCGTGATATTCAACCATTCTGAATAAGCATAATTGCATTGCAATCATGTCCCGCACACATATGGAAACATACAAGTATCTAAACAAGCGCAGAATTCAGAGCACAGACTGCAGTTTCCTTCTTCAGCTGGTTATGTTTGCCAGTCTGGTTCTTGTTGGTTTTTGTTTGTTTTTGCCTTGGTGGTTTTATCATCAATGCGGATGTGATGCATTATATTGTGTCTTCCTGTGTTATATGGTAAAATGTGCCACTTTCTTTTCTTTTCCCACATGAATTAGGCCTATATTGTAGCCCAGACATGAAACCCTACAAGGAAATGATTGGATGTTGTTTTAGTAATCACAGGCTCTTTGCATCACTTGATAAATTCTCTTAGATATTACATCATTGATTAGCTGTGGTTCCTAGGCAAACATTTTCCACTGACTTTACACACATTTAAAGCCAAGTCTGTCGTGGTTTATAATTCTGTGCAACGATAAAAACTGCGGGAGGGCTGAGTTATCTCACTAAGAAAAAGCTGGAGCAGAACCAGGACTTATTCAGTGTCGAACAAAGCAGGTGCAGATGGTTTGGTAACCATGATAACTATTACTTGCAAAGAAAACATTAATAAGCTGTTGGTGAAAATTGCTTTGTATACTTGAGGCATATAGTCCTCATATTTTCACAGAGAGCCTGTATTGTATGTGGTCCATTCACTGAGTATTTTGTGTTCTGACTTGAGTCATATTTGCTGTTCAGATGAAATAAAAGTTGTGTCACTATTCACCTTATGTATGCACAGCAATTATAAAGGATTTATTTTTACATTTTTTACTCATATTTTGCCCAATTCACATAACAGGTTCTCCACAGATTACAGCAACAGAAATCATTTTTAATTTCTTTTTTTAAAAACAAAACAAAGCAAAACAAAAGCAAACAAAAATAACAACCCTAATACAAAACAATTATTGGTATCTATACAATATTTCAAAATTACTTAAACTCATCAGCTGCTCACGTGCCACAAACTTTGGTGAAGTGTCCTGTTGCTCAAAAAGCATTTGGGTAATTTAGGATATGGAGATATTGGCTCACTTTTAAGATGAACTCACCAACTTCAATTTGAATAAAATAATGATGCAACCAAATACCATATACCAAATATATAAATATCGGTTGGGCTGTAGTTTATATATGTTTGTTTATCGTGACATTACTGTGCCCATGCATGGTATCTTGGCTTTTTGACATTTTAAAGGTCCAGTGTGCAAGATTTAAAGGGATTTATTGGCAGGATATGGCAGAATGAATGTAATATTCATAAATATATTTTCATTAGTGTATAATCACCAGAAGATAAGAATCATTGTGTTTTCTTTAACTTGGAATAAGCCATTTACATCAGAAAGTGTGGAACATTTTCCACAGATGCTGCCATGTTGCATCACCATGTTTCTACAGTAGCCCAGAACAGACAAACCAAACACTGGTTTTAGACAAAACCTTTTGCACGGTTATTGTAGCCTCCCCTACACATTTGGAAGGGCAGAATGACACAAAAACAAAACAGAAACATTAGGACAGCGTCTTCAGCTTGGTCACCTTGAAAAAGCCAAAACCTACCCAAACCTTGCTACCAAACCACATTTCAGCTCATATGAAGTACATTTCCATCTGAGGCCTTTGGGTTGCCAACATGGCATCTAAGGCTCTAAAATCTCAACCCCAAGGGTTGGGTAGATTGTGCAGCTAAGCTGAGCTGAGCTGCAGTGATCTCTGAGGCTAGTTGGGCCTTTTCACAACCCTGTCAGCCCCTGACGGCCCTTCATGATCAAGGTGACTTATGGGGGAGCGTCTGGTGCTGTGACGTTGCGGTCGGGATCTCATTCCCTGACAGATTACAGTGTTGGACAAGCTGCCACTCGCAGCAGTGTGGCTGTGATGGCTCTGATAATTGAAGTGCTCAAAGGTGGATGGGTTGGACAGATGAAGCCCAGCAAGTCAATGGATCAATAGTGTAATCGTGAGCTCCAGGTGCTGGAGCTAAATGTGCCAGGTGGACTGGGCCTGAGCAAAAGCAAACTATAAAAGTTCACAGGGCATTTTGTGTCCACAGTCTGTCCTTTTTATTTTAGGTCTATTTGTTACCCCCCAAAATTTGGCATTATGAGAGTGAACAGCTCAGAGCTAATAAATCCCATTGAGCCACATGTGCCTGAGGCAACATATATGATGTACAGAAACTGACAGCAGAAAAAATATACCTTCACAAATGATATGACAGTCAATATCTTCTAGCCAGAATGTGGCATTTATAGCAGTATTGGTCGGGGTTTAGCCTTTAGATTCTGCTATTATTGTTTTATCTCCCCCAGTCCCATTTCACTGATATAACCATCTATTGGCCTTCTTCCTGGCAAATAGACAAACAGGCTGCTCAACATTCATTGTGTGGCAGCAAACAGATTTCATAATCGTCACTTGCGTTGCTCACAAGTCAATAGCTATGACTTTATCAGCAGGAAAACACACAGAAGGTTTGTTCATGGACTTAATTGAATAGGAATAGCTGAGCCCCGGCGTCATGCACGCAAAGTCATTTTCATATCGCTCAAATGTCACCAGCCGATGGGGGTGACAGGCTGGTCTGGCCACCTGTCAAGCCTCCCCGTGACAAGTACCACCAAAGAAAACACTCTGAGCCTGGCATTAAAAACAGACTTCTGCACAGGAATGAGCCAGAGAATCTCTGTATTCACCGGCTATATAAGTGCTTTTCTTTATGGCACTGAGGACGCATTATCAACTCGCACAGTTACAAATGCATTTAGTCAGATGTTGAAACAACAGCACCTAACGGACAGTGCAGGACAAACAATACATTGCACACCATAAGCATCACTTTGCAAACATGTCATTCAATCAGTGGGTGCATTCAGGCAGCATGGTGTACAGAGAAAGATGAGAAATACTAGCTGTGCGGTTTGCCAAATGGAGGTGTGCATGGGCAGAGGAGCCGCAAAGATCCATGGGGATGAGGATGGAGACATGGCTGGGCGTGAGAGAGACAAAGATGATGATTTCTAATCTGTGGAGGTCCCTCGAGAATAAGGGGATCAGTCACCAGTAGGAGATGGGTCTAACCAACTAACCGTAGCCCTAATACACACCCCCACTGGTAATTTACACTCATCCATGCCGTGACTGAGCCTGAATGAAGGTGAAATGCACAACGATGTGTATGAGGAGGAGATTTATCCCTGTCTTTAGATGTTAAGAGGATGCTTGGGTAGAAGGACAAAGGATTACATTTAACCTTTTAGATTTTGCCTGATACTCTTATCCAGGGCCACCTATCAGAATAAGCTTAAATTGTTATATCACCAACATGACAAGCAACCAGTAATAAGTACAGTACATGCAAGGGTCAGAACCGTAGTGACAGGGACCTAGGATGACGATATAAGAGAGTTGCACTAGACAATGAAATAAAGAGGTAGAGGAAGAAGGAACTGACAGGGTCAGATGAAGATAAATGCCAGCTGCTGGCGGCTAGACTTGTGGTTGGGCTCAAAAAAAAGGAGAAGAAGAAGCCCAGAGTGAATTGTATTGAGAAAGCAAGAAGGAGTTAAAGAAAGTGAGCAATGGAGAGTGAGACTGTGGATCCGGAGCAATACAGAGGTAAAGAAAGAGAGACAATCCAGGGAGGGGGGTAAAAAGTTAAAGCCGAAACAGGGAAGTAGTGAGAAAGAGAAATAGCCAATTAGCAGGAAGCCAGCAGGTGTGCTTTCTCTCTGGAGCCCCCCTTCCTTTACCCCCCATCCTTGGTATGGGGTAGGGGGGTGGGCTAATGCTGTGCGGGCCTTAAAGAGCAGGGAGTTGCTATGGCAACCGCCTGGCACGCTCTGTCTCCAGGGAAACGGAAATGTCACAGCTTAAGAGGTCTCACAGAAAGCAAGTGAGGAAGAGAGAAGCCGAGAGCAAGGCAGAAAAAAAAAGGTACAGGTATGTGTGGGGAAACGCAGCGACGGGATCGATGCATTACTGCTTATCTTTGCAGGGAGCCTGTCACATTATCTATGGAGTTTCTGTACAATCAAATTAATCATCTGCCATTGCCCTCCAATCCTCCCACTCACCCCTTAACTTAGTTTACAGGCTGAGCAGATGACAGCGTAGACGTTAGGTAATTTAGAGACGCTCCCTTAGTAAGAAAACTGAAATCCAAGTCGCCCGCACCTGAGCACAACGCTGTTCATTGGCGGGCATTTGAGAGCTAATCAACCTTCATTTATTTAATCAAATATTTACTGTCATAAGCAGCTGAGGAGCCTGAGGGTGTGGTGGGAAAGCTAAAGCCTGCATTGGCAGCGTGTGGCGAGGGTGAATGTGACCGGTGTTTGCTGCTGAGCTATGGGCTGACCCTCCAAATCACACATTAGCCAGGCCGACTAGCTGAAAGCCCATTAACCTGAATGGCCGCTGATTGCTCCACTATTAACACAGTCTGACTCCTCTCCTCCAGGGCTGTACCCACTTACACAGGTGCTTCAGCACCCCTCAAGGTCTTGGATTAATCAGGGTAAACAAATGTTGTTTCTTTGTCATGGCGGTGCCACTTTGTTTGATGTATGCCACACATTACAGCTATAGTCACTCCCACTTTTCTCCCCAAATCTTTTTTACATTTATTTACTAAATGTGCCCATCTGGTATAATTGACCTTTTGTGCGTAGCCTGTCCTGATGCAAAAAGCTTTCAATTGTAGTGGAAAGTCACAGAAGAAATGAAAGGTGTGTGGTGTGTGTGGGGGTTCATGTTAGCGTGAGGACAGTGGGTTCTCGGGGAAAGGAGATGGCCAGCTAAATGGAGCATTTCTCCAGCATGCTGCTGCGTGCCTGAGAGTGTGGCCTGGCCATGCCTAATTTATTTCCTCTTTTGTCGTTGTTGTCTCCATTCCTCGGTTGATTAAACCAACCTCATGCAGCTATGCTCAACAAATAGCCTAATTGAGTACGACCTTGGCAAATGATATATCAGCCCTATCCTCCAAAAACACCACCTGCACCAGACGCCCATCTCCCCAGCCCATCGCTCTGCGGGCCGCCGCACCAGGCACAACAAACATAAACAGGGGATTCGCCTCCTCAGCCAAAGTCATTTCTTGCACGACCTTTCCCACAAATCACCGCGATGACACAGGGCTGGATGGATCACTGAAATGGGACACATTTGTATCACTTAGACCTTTCATCAGATGCAAGCAGATACTCATCTATTATTCCCCCTTCCATTTGCAACTTTCACCCCACAGCCTGCACACGGAGGGCAAAATAAGTGAACAAAACATTCCTATCTGTGCTCCATGCAGCAGCTGCAGCAGGCTTAAGCAGCACAGAATTCTCATTAAATTTCCATCCTGTGTCTGTGTTTAGATGGGAGCTGGAATGAGGGAAGGAAGGGGGGCTGGTAGTTTGTGTTCAAAGGGGCCTGCTGTAGAAGATCTGATGGCTCTCTCAGTGCAGTCTCTGGTGGGATCTCTCACAGGATACAGATGCCTGCTCCGAGATGGCTTCATACCTAATGAGTCTGAGCTCCAGCAGGGCTGCACACAAAGCAGCGCTGCCCTCGATTCTCTGTTTGTTTGCCACCACCAGCCCCACCCTCGCTGTCTCGCTCACTCGCTCACTCAGCACTGAGCGATGTGCCTGCCCACAGCTAGTGTGTGACACTGATGTGTTTCTCAGGAGGGATGCGTATCCTGCAGGTAAACACCTGGAGGCTGAAAAATCACCCTCCAAAAGCAGGCGACAGGGGCTGTGCTGTAGCCAGGGACTGTTAACAAAGTGAGACTCATCCCTCTGCCTGTCTCTGTGCCGGCTCCGGTCTCAGCACTGAGGCACTGGACCACAGGACCAGGTTCTTTGTGATGGGAGAGGATGAAGGAAAAATGCTTTAGATTCTCAGAATTGAATGTTTTTCTTCAAGTTATATTTGCTCTTCTTCTGTTTGACTTACAAATTGTTAACAAAATTGGAAATTGGTAACCACAAATTAACAAGAGCTTTTGGGAATATATAAATAAGTTAAGCATGAAGAGAGGGTAATCACTTGAGTCATATGAATATGGGATGGGAGGGTTTATGCTAAACGGGCTGATTCCTCATTCAGGGATCCCAACATCATTGTGACACCGGTTACTGTTTTTGGAAAAGCAGTGCATACAAAACAGAAATGTAAAGAACGGCAAACTTTTACTCCACAATAGTAAAATCCCAATATAACAATGCCAAAAGATGTAGTTTGATTAGGTCATGAAATAATATGGGATCATGGGAGCTGTTGTTGAGCTTCACTTTTAAACAACCATTAGTTGATGAAAATCTCCCTGCCAGGACCAGGTCAGATCTTGTGTCATGGTCATTGATGAAGTAATGTATTAAAGTCTTATTCACGTTACGTTTAGTCACATGCACTGACTTCCTTCCTTACTCTCTGACGTATCCATGGATGTATGATAGAGAACTGAATACAGCATTGGAGGCAGGCCTCCGATTATTCCTATGAGAGCTGGTCAGTGGCGTATGAGCACTCCAGTGTCAGAGCTTCTGCATTGTGCAGCCCAAAGAGCAAGCACAGGAGACTCCCTTTGGCCGAGCTGCTCACTTCCAGTTTAGCCTCCACTAACTTGAATCGGATAAAAGGATTTAATCTTGTGGCTCTTTCCAGACTTTCCAAAAGTTATTGGACTGATTTGATCAAATCCTGTGAGTGAAACAAGTTGTTTTACAGAATTTTGCTGGAGTTACAGCTGCTTATTTCGCAATATAAGTCTACTGAAGAAAGGTCTTTTATGCATAAATGTTTCATAATATAGCTTTAAGAAGAGATCAAGGTTGTGACTGTAAAGATCAAGATTGTGACTAAGTATGTGATGTTTAGCTTGTGCGCAAAAGGGGTGCTGGTAAGGGATTAATGATCATAAAACAATAGAAAACACATGGAACATCTTCATTCATGTACATGAGCTGTGAGTCTTCAGCCTATTTATGTGTCCTTGTGTGTGTGTTTATGTGCTGGAAAGAGAGAGCACATGCTGTGGCGACCTCTACTAAAGACATGGAGGGGACAGCGGCTTGGTAAACAGCAGATCTTCCTTCCATGTCCCTCAGAGCTGTGCCGCATCTGGCCTGGAGGTGGGATAGGGACGTGTTGATAAAAATAGGTCACACTGCCAATATACAGCCTGAGAGGATGGCAGCGAGGTTACCACAGCGAAGAGAGGAAATGGACGGATGCGTCTGTCTGTCCATCATCCTCGTCCTGCTGGGAGATTAGAGGAGAGTCATGGGGAATAATAGGAGAGACAAAAGAATTCTTGTCCCCATCTTGTCATTACACAGAGGTCAGGCGCTGTTTTGAGCACTTCAGCACTGCTGATAATTTGAATAGAAGCATCCACAGGCATCCACTTTTAAAATCACATGGCAAAATCACACTGGGGGGTAATGCATACTGTAGCTCATTAAAATTTCACTTTAGAGCTCTTTGACAAGCTTTGAGCTCCAGGACAGCATGCCATCGAGGGCATGTGAGATGTCCCTCAAGGCCACTCACACAAGACAAACTGCATGGGGTGTCTATGTTCTCTGCCATCCTGGCGATTAATGCATACTGCACCGAGAGCTCCATACAGTCCACAGCCCTTGTGCCATTATAGGCCTGACTAGAAGGAGCCATCATCGTATAGAACCTGGCTGTCCCAAGGCAGAATGGCTTTAATCAAAGCCTGTGAGGAGCCCACAGTCACCGGGGACAAGTTTCATTGGGAGTTAAGTTATAAGAATAAAGGAGCCGTGCAATCTCAATTCCTCCCAGATGAGATAGAGGGATTAAACAGTGAAGAAGTGGCGAAGATGGATGGAGAGAAAAGGGACATTTCTACATGCCTCTCCCCATCTTTACCTCAGAGAGCTGTCACGATAGCTGGCCTGGCCTGCTTATTTATTGAGTGCTTTCACTCACGAGCTGACTGTCTGGGAGTGTTTGAACAGACCTAAGTTCCTGCCCCTCGGCGTGCCTTTGCTTTCTCTTTAAGCGGGCCGTCCTTCATAACCATCAATCAGTTGATAATTTTATCAAGCACCCCACGTCACTGACAGGGCCTCAACAACACAAAACCCTAATAGTGTATTCCTTTTACTACTTCCCTGCAAATGTGCCAGGGGATTTATTAAAAACACTTCCCATGGTTAACAATTTACATATGGCCAATATCACAAGACTTCATTAAATAAATAATCTGGGATCACATCTCTCCTCAGATGTTTGTAAATCCAATTATTGCTTTATCAAATTGGATTTTGCTGTTATTATTTTTATTTTTTCAGGGTGGGGTGCCTGGCAGTTGGATGATGAAATTGGTGCGGTTTAATATCGGCGCCGCTGATAAATGTGTTTGGTTTCATCACTGCAGCTGTAGACAGTCCAAAGGGCAGGCACAGTGCTCAGGAGCACGGGCCACTGCTGGGACGACTTCTGCGTTAATCATATTACAGTGCAGCTCCAAGGTGTGCAGAGGACATTTGCACACAAGAAAATGTGTGTAGGACAAAACTGATGGGCGAGGAAGCACCCTGAGACACCACAGGGAGGCTAGCTTACAGTGCTGCACAGACAGGATGGTTGTGTTTACTGTTTAAAGACGCACAGAGACTATAACTTTCTACGGGGAGCATAATTAGCTGTGAAGCGTCAAATAGACAACAAAGAGCGCAACATGAAACCACCTCTGATGCATATCCTTGAACTCTCTGCAAGGAGATGGTATCTTCACAGAACAAAAAGATCCCACGTCTTTGTCTCACATGTCCTCTGATCTCTTCTCTTTACACTACCATCTACATGTTTTCAAAATAAAAACAAAGACAACAGAAAAAGGAAGGATTCTCTGCAGGGCCAGTCTGATAAAATAGTTCTTCACAAGTTTTCCCTGGAAGTGAGGAGTCCCCAGAGTTCCTGTGTCCACTCTGAATGACACTCTCAGCAGCCGCGCTCCCTGGGGAGGCACTATTCACGAAGCGCAGGAGAAAGAAAAAAACAGAAGAAAGCTAAAAACACTTTCCTGCTTTCTTCTCTTCTCTCATCCTTGATGCTCCTCTGGTACAAACCTGGGCTTTCTCTTTCTCTTTGTAGCGCCACGCAAATGAAAACATGTGAGGAGAAGCAGAGAAAAATGAAGCAGCCTACGGTGGAAAGAGAGGGTAGAGCGTGAACAGGGGAGCACTGGGGCTGTTTTCATACAAACAGCTAAGCCAGAGAGAGGGATGTGGAACATCTTGTTAATGTGCTGCCTACAGTACAACCTTGCCCTCATACCTAATATTCCCCGAAGTGTGAGAGTGCGTGTAAGTCTTGCATGCATATGAGTGCATGAGAGGGACCTATCGAGTGACCCATGCTGACCTCTGAATGAACAAGCTTTACTACAAATGGACGGGAGTGGTGGAAACTAAAAAGCCTGTCATTTCAAAGTCCCTGAGAGTAAAGGAGGTGGGCAAGAGGACACACGGTAAATAGACATGGAGCACTTGCTGGCTAATTAGCTAGAAATGCTAAAAGCTCTCAACTGTTGATTCTTGGTGTGTTCTGTCCCTTGACTGCAGAAAATGTAGTCTATAAACATCATTATCCAAAAACAAGACAGAAATTAGATAAGTCAGGAGAGAATAAGGCTGTAACCCTCTAATGTCTTTTTTCTTTCAATTTATCTACACCCTGCCTCTCTGCATGTCTCTGCCGTTGATTATTGTACTATTTACTCCTCTGAACAAAAAAACAAAAAAAACAGGGTTCTGCTAATGCAGATAGCAGCTTAACGACTCCAAATCAGGGGAGATGCAGTGCATTGGCCAGAGAGGTCGATAGCCTAGTCAGACCAAGCCATAGGAGCATCAACATCAATTGGATAGACCACTAAAACAGTGTCGTAAAGGATCCAGGCTGGGAATTAAACAGGGACAACAAGGCAATGGGCGTGACAGTGAAGAGGAAGCAGTTTAGACCCAACAAGGAGACACGCTCACACTTTCAGACTGCATTTACTGCCATGGACACACAACACAAAGAATTAGGGCTGTCACAATAACAGCATTTTTGAAATACCACGCTAAAACATCTATATTCATGTTTTTTCTCTTCTTGTTTTACAGTTCAATGCATCTTAAATGAATTTATCAATGCTTCAAAAACTCAATACAAGGATCAGTAAGTTTAAGCTCAAGGATGGAACAATACCAGCTGTCCATGACCAAAGTTCAAACTTTGAAGCTGCAAGTTTTGCCATGTTTTATGTTGTTTCAGTCTTTATTATGTAAGTTAAAGTCTTAAACTCAGCATTAGCATGCTGCACAGCTATTGTGGCTACCAAAGGCTGGGGTGATGTTGGGATAATGTTGTAACATTGAGGGACAGTTAAGAGAAACTGTGCAAACGTTAAGCCTCATTTTGAAGCCCTACCTAAAATGACATAAACAATGTTAGATGAAAAGTTATTTGATGTGTACTTTGAGGATTTAGTTTGACCCTGTCTACTAAAATGAAGAGGGCGGAATTTATGACCTACACTGCAACCAGCCACCAGGGGGCAATTGGGATCTCTTGGTTTTACTTTTGGGGAGCTGTCATGTTGACTATTTCTATATATGTCAATTGTTTGTTCTTGTTCCATTTTGTGCTTGTTGCATTTATACTGCAAACATGCCCTAAAAGTAACAATATACCTACATATGAAAAATAGGTGTAAAACTTCAGGAATTAATTTGCAACATTGTGTAACTAGCACCCAGCAGCTAGCTTGCTCAGACCATGAAGTTGCCTGCTGGACAGTTATGTGAGATCCACAGATAATGTTACACTTATTGCACCAAAATACTTTATTTATCATAAATGATGTAAAAGAAACCAAAGAGTGGTGCTAATGACGCAAAGTAACCGCAAATCATGCTGTAGAGCCAACATAAATAACCGCAGGGAAAATTCCGTCACCGCGACAGGCTAACAAAGATCTGTAACGTGAAACTAATACATAAATAAATCTCATGCAATATCACGCACCCACACTCATTCCCTGCCTGTGGATTTTTAAACCATCACTAATTTAAAGATTAAAACTGTCGACAGTTGAGACAGCAAAATGCAAAAGTTAACATAAAAGGAATTATCACATGCAAAATATACACAAACAACAAAAGAAAAATAATTAATTATGCTGTGAAGCTGACAGGCATAAATATAGACTTGATAAAGTGCTAGCACATTACCACTACCCAAACAAGCAGCAGCTCTATGCCAGCGTGTGCCATCTCCTGAGACCTGAGGGTGTTTGTGATATAGGCACTCAGTCTATATGTGTTGTCTCCTGCCCGAGAGAGGGAGCTGTGAAGATGGGGTTGGGGGGTGGCAAACAGCGGGGAACAAGAAGTCTATGTTGTATGGCCCACATATGCCTCTATCCCAGGCCCTCCTCCGTGTCCTCCTCCTGCCTGGCTGCCAGACATCCATACTGCTTGGAGGCCATATAAGCTCACAATGTTATCTGCATCTTCTGCCTTTCCTGTGCCCAGTCCACCATCATCTATTTATTTATCCTGATCCTGGAAATAAAGAGGGAAATGAAAACACACCTTTTTCATTATTTTTTTCTTCATTCAAGTGCTTTCCAGCTGACTAAAATTCATATTTATGCTAATATGCGGCACCTCTTTCCGCCTCTGCCTCACATGGGAGATGGGAGCCAGGCTAGAATTAATGACATTGCATCGGCGGTAATGTTTGCCGCGTTTCATTAGCTGGTATATCTTTAATTTCCAATAAACACAGTAATTAGGGGAGGTATCCGCGGAGACAGGCCCTGGCAGGCTGCTGCCGTGGTAACAGCTGTAACCGAATCTGCACAGAGGTAACAGCAGTCAAGGAGGACTTTCAGCTTAACCAAATCCTGCCTCGCAGTGGGAAGGGCCTCGATTCAATTATATGAAAATGAAGCCCACCACAGATATCAGCCCGGCCGTTCACAGAAAAGTGAGAGGAAAGAAAAAAACATGCAAGAGCATCTGCAGGAATGACAGACCCATCCATATGTATATATACGTATATGGAATTCAAATACAAACACACATCCATATTTCAAAACTGATTTTTTTTTAAATTTCTATAAAAATCAAACATTGACATATAGACTTTCATTTCACTTTTTCTTCTTTAAAAGCCATTTCAAAGCAGTATCTCCCTTTGCTTCAGCTTTCAAAAGCCTACTCTTTCAAAGAGCACTTAAGAGGGAGGGGAAAACATTCACAGAATGTTCCAAAAATCAGCCCCTCACATATTACACAGTCTCTTGCTCACTGTGAGCACAAAGGGCAGCAGAATGGATTAATCCTACACATTATAGTCAAAGGACTAGTGAGACTCATGTACAGAGAGGCAATTTACCATCCTGACCTTTCAATCTTTAAAACGTTCCACATATCCCTCCCCTCCCCCTACACACATACTTTTGAATGCTCTCCTCCAACGCAAGTGCTGCAATCATCTAAGGATTTCTTCATCTCAACATGACTTGATGAACAGAGTGAGATAAAAATGGAGGAAGAAAGAACATTGAAAAGAGTAAAGGGAGGGACTAGATAGGAGAGAGATATAGTGATAGAGACAAAGAAGTGAGAATTTCTGCCTGAGAAAGGATATGGGGCCAGGTAACTGAGTGGCTGTGCAGCAAAGCAGAGGAGAGCTGTAATAGAAGCTGACACTTCCTGCATTCCCAGTTCTGACCTCCCAGTCAGAGTGTCCTGTTTATTTAGAGACAAACAAATAGTGAACCACAATGAGCTAATAGGCTGTGCTAGGTACTCAAACTCAGTCACCCCAGTGGAAGGGGAGGATGCTGAACCCAAGCTGAATGGCGGCGATCTCACAAGAGCTCAGGTTTGTTACTTAATGACTGTGAAAAAATAGACACGGCTATATTCAGATGGGACTAGATTTCTGTATACGTTATTTAAAATGTGTATTTAGACTTGTGAAAATGCTACATCCTGCTTCCATCACAGTCTATAACTCATCTGCTTTTGTTCACATACAGTGAAAAATGTCAATTGTATTTCTTTCTTAAACAAGTTAACAGAAAAAGGGGCATCAGTGTTTTTTTGATTTATCCTTTTTGTCTTCACAAATGGTCAAATGGACATAGCATCTGTAATTTTTCTTTATTAAATCACACAGAAATACATACATACATTTAATCTGTTGTGCATTTTGACTCTTGAAGTTTGGTGATATTCAGTATTTTTTGTCATTATCAAGAAATCCCATGAAAAGACCAAAGCCAACAATGATGTGACCCTACGAAAGTATGTCAGTTATAGGTTCAGTGTGTAAGCTTTAGTGGCAACTAGTGGTGGGTTTGCAGATTGCAAACAACTTGCCTCACCCTCCCCTTCCAAGCATGGAGAACCTGCGATGGATGTGAAACTCACAGAAAACATGAAAGGTCCTCTCTAGAGCCAGTGTCTGGTTTGTCTGTTCTGGGCTACTGTGCAAACCCATGGGCCCATGCCCTGCCTAAATGACTCAGTCCAAAGTAACCAACACACAACAATCAAAATGGTAAGTCTTAAATACTGGACCTTTAATTCACCCAAGGACCTGCATTGTTGTCCAAAAACACTTGAAAACTCATAAATGAGCACCACATTGCTTTGGATGATGTTCCTTCATTTCCATGAACACAAGTCAACTTACTACTGGAAATGAAATGCGTATTGGATCACCAAATGTGTATTAATCCACAGTTGAAACTAGTCCCAACAAATACACTATTTACTCATGTGTGAATAAACTTTATTAACAACTACAGTGTCCAGCTGTTTTAGAATTTTAATGAAACCGTATCTTTGTAACATGTTTTTAAAGATTACATCATCAATAGGCATGAATTGTGTCTGAGAGCCACAGACAGGGCAGGAAAGTCAGAGCAAACTAATGCTTTATTGGTTTTGATCTCCTGTAGGGATTTATTGACAGTAATAACATTTTAAAGTAATGTCAGCCTCATCCTATCCTTAATTAAATAACAAACTTTTGCAGTAACTAAAATCTCCTCTCTAAATACACTGTGTTATTATATTATATTAGCAGGCTTTCTGTCCTATACACCACAGCTGCCTCTGGGTTGCTCAGTTGCTTTTATTTGCCAGGTTTTCCTCAGTGCTCAGCTCATCAGTTCTTCTGCCATCTCTACCTTTGTTCTTGCCCCCCTCCCATCCTCTGTTCTTCCTCCAAGGGCTGTACATTTCACCAGTATGCCAGATCAAATAGAGGCTATGGAAAGGTCATAGCTCACTGGTGGGTCCATCTATGGAGTCCTCTACTGCTGCCCTCCATAGGATCAGGCTCTGCATACAGGTTATGGAGGGCCCCGGAGCAGCCTTGCTTCCCAGTAGGCTCCCTGTTGCCCCAAGCCCAGTCTGCTCTCCCAGCAGGCAGAATCCATAATGTCAGTCATCTCCATATCCCCAGTAATCACCAGCTCAACTTGGGACCGTGTGTGGGGCTGTGATTAGCGACAGTGGCTTACCAGTCCTGTTCAGACTTCGCACAGGAGAACAATAAGAGTTGACGTCTCCATCTGCTTCCATGAATTACTGCCATCGCCTTCCTTCACTCCCCTCACCAAGAGATTCACATGGAAGGGAAGAAGAGCTCACTCACTTTGGAAAAGCTCGCACCCTAAGTCAGAAAGCAGCGGGCTCAAGCTGTGCCTCTTCACCCTCCCATCTCAGTTGATCTTTGGGTGAGCATATGGCCTGAGAGTCGAGAAAGTGCAGCATCTCGGCAGGCTGGATTAGGGATGGAGTAACAGGCTGCAAGGGAGTGGTGATGGGCACTTTGGCTGGAACACGCCGTAATCTACCCAGCAAGGCAGAGCACAGATGCTGGGCCAGGCAGGGAGGCTCACTCCTCGTTAAGGGTCCATTACAGAAAAGTCCTCGTTAAAGAAACACCACTGCGAGGAGAGACCGTCCGATAGATGAGCAGGAATGGAGAGGAGAAGATTTGATTAAATAATTAACTAATCGTCCCACCATTTTTAGTGTGATCATGTCTCCATTTCCCTCATAAAAGATATAGCAACCTGGATAGAAGGGCCACCTTAAATCTAAGCTCATGAATGTATTTTCATTTCTGTTGCAAGCTCTTCCACATCCAAAGTCTTTTCCCACCTTTTGTTTGACTAAATTTTGCCTACCTTTTCCATCCGTGCTTCCTGACAGGCTTATATGAAAAAATGCTTTTGGTTAACAAAGCAAGGAGATGTGTCGAGGTAAGGGAGGAAGAGAGAGGCCTGAGGAATTCTGCTCAATTGAGCACTGGGGAGGATGTTAACATGGGGCCCTGGCACCTCTGCCAAAATGAGTTAGCCTTACTTGATGTTTCAGTGTTGATCAAGAGACAGGGATGGGAATAGGTTTCAGCTCTGTTTAGCAAGGGAGCAGCAAGTGCAGGTTGGGACAAGCCAAAGTGATGACGATGTTGACTAGCGTCAGTCTGTACACTGCAACAAATGTCTTCCCCTAACGAGTGATTCATCACAGCGTGATCAACACAGCAGCGTTGCCTTAACAGCAAAGGGGAGAGGGATTCTTCAACCTGCTTTTTTCTGCACTGCCATCACCTCTAACTAATAAACATTTAAGCTTAATACAGCATGCATACAGATTTCAATTACATCCATAGACAGCAGAATTAGAGCATGGAGCCAACGTGACATCCCCCATTGGTTTGTGGACTACCGTTTTGAAGCCTCGAGCTTGGCATTAGGGGGGTTGCCATCTTGTTTTTTTGCCAACAAACACCATTACTGACGAGAGCGTGGAGCTGGTGGGTGACATGTAGCAACATGGGCAGCACTTGGTTTTGGTTCGTCCATTCAGTAGGAAATCTTGGCAGCCAGCCTGATCGCTATCTTACTTGTATTACAGCCAAATAGTACACTAAATTATGTTTCTGAAAGCATTTTAAGAAGAAATAGGCAACAGAATCATGATTCATGCACTACCCAGTTCAACAGTTTGATCTGAGTTTTGTGAGCCCTTTGTGTTGCAATGGACAGACTCACTGTGAACTCATTGCCCCAAAGCTTATCTGACTTGTCATCTATTTTACTCTAAATGGGGCCATAATTTACAAAATGAACATCATGCTGCATAGAAGAAGACTTGAAACTAGCAATTGAAACCATAAACTTATTAGGAAACTGTTTACTGTGGTTATAAATCAAATGAAAAATAAAGACATTTTCTCATGAAGGTACATACAATCAGACTTCTTTTTGCAACCAGCAGAGCCGCCCCCCTACTGGCCATGAGAAAGAATGCAGGTTTAAGGCACCTCCGCATTAGATTCATTTTTCAGACCCGGAAGCTCTGTCCACTCATTCCACTGTCTATGATTGCATCATATAACTGAGTAAATTTTTGGCTCTGATTGCTCTTTGGCTCTATCAGTTTGCAGAAATCATTGTAAATAAATAGATATTTTATGACAAAAATACTTAATATTTGCCTCTGTGTATATAAATGTATTTTAAACATACTCATACTTATTAGCCAAACAGCCTCCTTTTGAACTGCTGTCTGGTCTATAGAAGAGATTACTGTGGTTCCAGTAAGCAAAGAGCCTGTCTTCAAATAAACTCATTATTGAGTTATGTCTGTGGATAAATGAAATAACTTTACTGAACCTTTTAAAAGTTTGTGCCAGGGCAGAAAGAAAGTTTGACTTAATCCCAATGTAACAATCAGTTTGATGGTGATAAGCCTGTCAGGTTTTGACAGAATCAAACACTCAAACCTATTGAAATGATTGCATTGGAAGTTTAAGTTATGTCACCCTGCAATCCAATAGGTTCATTCATTTTAACAATAAGATTTAATGATCAAATGCAATTCAATAACATTTCATATAGACATTTTCTGCAGTGTAAAAGCTGAAGGAGACTCTCCAGAGGAGCACGTAGGCCGAACTGATGTAAGGAAGATTTTTCCTCTCCCTCTTTTTCACTGTAACAACCTCCCTGAGCATTTCATAGCTGCATATGCTGCTGCTTAAAGCACCGCTGAGATTTATGCCGTTGTCAGCTCACAAGGGTGCAATCAGGAATAAAGATCCCATAAACCCCTCTGATGTGTCCACAGGTACAGCAGTACTAGGTTATTGCTGATGGCGGATAAAAACCACGTAAGTGTGTGTTTGGTATTTTTTCTTTTCCCTTATTTGAAGTGAAAGCTTGCATAGTTAAGTTTTAAGTGAGTTTCATCACCCCTAGACTTTGGAATCCTGATTAAACCTCGTGGCACAATTCCACAAACACATAGAAGTCAACAAGAAAACAAGCTGAGCTCTTCCCTCAACAAGAACAGCACTATGCTAGCTGAGAATGAGGCAAGGACAGGGGAGAGAAAGAAGCCATAAAGATTGCAGACTGCCAGAGAAAGAAAAAGAGATTAGGATGGATGAGAAAACATGCACATCACGTCAAAGCTTTAGGCCCCTTTGTTTTAATCCTAAGTAATGCTGATTTCCTCTGGGTTGCTGAGGTTGCCAAGAGTGCTAGCGTGTGTGTGTGCATGTCAGCGTATGTATGCGTATACAATATGTGTGTACGTGTGTGTGTTTAGATTGTTTGTCCACTCGTGAAGTCAAGCCAGGTTGGCATCTGCTGCATTGTGTATGCTACTAGTGTGAGTCTGCATGAATGTGTATGAGTAGCGCTTGGACCCCACAGATTATCCACTGTGTCCTGTGTGTGTGTTTGTATATATGTGTGTGTGTGTGCCCACCTGGCTATCTCTCAACGGGTTACATAAGTATGTGCGAACCCTTCAGGGGACTCCCCAGCACTGGGTCCAGCTGGCACACTGCTCCCGCTCCTAGCTTTGCCTTTCAACTCCATCAAAAAAAAGAAAAAAAGATTTTATTTATCTCTTCCTTCACCTGTACAAAACTGTTTTTTTTTTTGTTTTGTTTTGTTTTGTTTTCTTCATATTAATTGATTTATTTGTTCTCCAGATAGTCTTAACTGGGGTGACTAACAGGGCTTGGCTGATACAAGCCCACAACGCTGCTGAGACAATTCACTTTTTCATTCTGTATTTTCATGGTGAGGTTGTCTGTTGTTACGCCTGGATAGATAGTATCTACTCAATTGAGCCTGGCTCAAATATGTGGTCAAACCTGCGCTAGAAAAAACAAAAACAAACAAAAAAACAAAATAAGAAAATATCTAACTGTCCATATGCCTGTGCAGTGTGATGACTGATGGGAAAAGTATTTGCGTGAAGGCCGAGGTATGAGAGGTGTCTCAGGCCTGTCTGGGTGAGATTGCAGAGTAGTAATCAAAGAGGTGGCATGTCTTGGGCTGAGCTGAGGTTGCACTGCAAACACCCCCCCACCACCACAGCCAAACCCCCCCACCCCCCCTCCAGGCCTCTCAAGGGCCGTCTATCCCACCCCATCGCATCACTGTAGCGACAGCTCTCCCTCGCCTCCCCATCAATCCCCTGGCCAGTCGCAGCTTCCCGATCTCACTGCCAGCTCCTCAGCCAGTCAGCAGCTGCCCAACAACGCCAGGCCTGACAATCGCTTACCCTGCCGGCTTCAAGTCTGTCAACCCCGGGCCTGTCAAATTACTGTCAGCGTAAACAGTGGGGGAGGGGAGGGGAGGAAGGGGAGAAAGAAAAGAGGAAGGGGTGAAAGTGGATGGGAAAGGAGTGAAGAGAGCAGGGTGGGGCATGTTGGGTGGGATGAGATGGGGAGAGTGTCACACACAGTCACACACATACACACACACACACACTGACATATATATCACTCTCGCCCCATCTTCTTCTGATGCTGGCACTCGCTCGCTCCCATCAGCGCCCCCCTCCCCCTCTCTTTTCCCCATCTTTCTTTCAGGTAATTCCCTCAGTCACATCAGTCCTACTCATCTCCCCATGCTTCTTTTCCTACCCCCTGTTCCTCCCTCCTCTGCCCCGCCGCCACACATGTTCTATCTCTATCCCCTAGTCTCAACGCGCCAGCTCAACATCGCTTTGATTCAAAAAAAAAAAGGAGAAAAAAAAGAAGAAAAAGAAGACGAAGAAGGAAAAAGTAATGGGCAGAAAAATGAAATGACTTTCTGGGCCCTCACGTAAAAGCGTGGCTCGCTCTTCGAGACAGGCAATATTCCCTCAATTATTGCCACTCACAGAACCCTCTTCGCCAGTGGATGAAGTTTTAATTCCAGGCCTCCAATAAAAATGGATGCCCTAGATATAATGTGGAAATAACCCCTCAATGTTTCAGGATTTGCATGACAGTGTATGGTGCATGTGAGCGCCACACACATGCACTGTGCATGTGAGTGGGTGTGTTCTCATATACTATAAGTGAGTGGGAGATTATGTGGAAGCTTTATATTGATCTGACAGCAAGCCATGGGCTCTCAGCTGTGAACTCCAACCTGTCTTTTCTTCAGAACTGGAGTCTATCAACTCTCAGTAACTTACATTTTCTACACCACCTCTGTATAAAACCTGACATACATGAGCCAATAGATCAATAATGCCTCAGTCAATCATACGGCTACTTCCTACTGTAGATTATTATCCATCAATAAGATAAGTAATGCTCATGAACCACCTATTTTAACAATACACACAATCTGTTCCCACTGTCTTTTCTGTGTTTTTAGTAGGTCCTGGCCAATATTGGATTTTATTATTATAGATATAATCCAATATGAAAACCTTCATCAGAATCATCATCAAAATCCTCGGGTAAAAAAGTTCTAAAGACCGAAATGTTCTATCTGTAAATAAAGATATATGCAAGTATATCAAGACAGTTTGCTTCTCTCTTTCCTTGCCCATGGATTTTCCTCCTACGCTCCTGTCTACAAGAAACTCAAGGTGTGCATGAGTCTGTAATTCTATATATAAAATCCAAAATGACATCAGGCATAGCTGTACGTAATATGAACATATCCATATTCCCAGTGGAATAAACTCTTCAGCATTCAACTGAAAAAGGGTTTGGGGCAATGTTTTATTGTGATGTGGCTGCCTAAAATTTAATTTTAGGCATATTTCCAGTTCTGGTTCTAGTACTAGTTCCAATACCACCTGTATTACTACTATATTTTGAGTTTTAGTTGCAGTTTAAACTGTTGTTTTAACTATAATAACATTTAGTCCTGTAATTATAGTAATGTTTCTAGTTCTTGTAGTAATTATATCTCCATTTCTAATTTGTGCTCCAGTTTAAGTTCTAGCTCCACTTGTAGTTTTATTTTTAGCTCTCATAGCAATCATTCAGTTCAGTAAACTTTACATTATATTTTCCAATCAAGTTTTTTTTAATAGTTATAGTTTAAGTTCCAGTTCAACCTCATGCTCTACATCCACTTTTGTAGTTCCAGCTGTAGTTGTAGTTCTAGTACTCGTTCAGGTTTCATTTTCAGTTCTGGGTCCTCGGCTGAGGCCATGGGTTTGGTTCCAGCCTGCAGTTTTTGCTGCATGTCTTCCCCCCACTTTCTTCCCCATTTCCTGTCTGTTACCACAGTAACACGTCTACAACTGGCAAGTGGGCTCTCAAGAAGTGACATGACGTGGGCTGAGCAGTGTTTCCGAAAAGTTTAAAAAGGAAGGATGTTGAACGATAGCACACATTTTGGTTATGTAGGGCATAGTATGCGATTCTGGATGCAGCACTAGTTCTAGTTATATTTATTTTGAGTTCTAGTTCTAGTTATATTACTAGTTCTCCTTCTAGCTGATTTCCATCTCTAGTTTGAGCTCCACTTCTAACTCTAGTCGAACCTGTAGCTCAAGTTGTAGTTTTGGTTTTCACTCTCATAGCAATTATATCTCCAGTTCTAAATCTAATTCTAATTAGTAATTTTTTCATTCAACATAGTTGCAGCTCTATGTAGTTGTGATTCTAGCTCTCAGTAACAATATTTTGAGCTCTCGTATTAAAAAAATTGTACTTTACATTTGAGTTCAATCTGTAGTCCTAACTTTACTTGTACTTGTATTTTAAGTTTTTTAGTAGATATTCTTGTAGTTCCAGTCCCAGCTCTACTCAACTCAACTCAACTTTATTTATAAAGCACTTTAAAAACAACCACAGCTGAAAACAAAGTGCTGTACATAAATAATCATAAAACATGAAATAAAACATAAAAACAGTGAAAAACAATAAAATAATAAAACAAGAGCAAAGTCTCATGCTGGGTCAAAAGCCAAGGAATAAAAATGGGTTTTAAGATTAGTTTTAAAAACTAGTTAGTACAGCTACAACAGAGTTCAGCCTCTTTACTCTACCAGCCTGTGTTTGACTTTGTATTGAGAAGCTGGACTGATTTGCCATAGCGACTAACCTCAGGCACTCAGGTCTCTGATTGGTCAAGGGAGGGGAGTGGCCCCGCTGTGCATAGATGAGTGCTCAGATAATTGGTTGAGAGAATTGGGAGTCGTCAGCGGCCACTCTAACAGAAATGGGTCTAGCCAGCTGAGCTCCCAGCTCCTTAAGTGCCATTTTAACACAGTCATTCCCCCCGCCTTTTAATTGCAATCTGACTTTGAGGGCATAGACGTGGCCCTGACCAACTGACGCACACGTTCCATACGCACATGTACGTGAGCAAACACACGCACTCAGAAAAAAAAAAAGTGTGTCAGACCTGTACTGATGATTCACACAAGACACACATGCTCACACGATGACGACAGAACAGAAATCTCTCAGATCCACACTGCTGACACACCAGAGGGAATAAACATGGCAGAAAATTCAGCTTTGTCTCTGACTCAGGCAGAGAGAGCAGGGGAAGAGAGAGGCTTTGTCTTGGGTGTAGCTGTGTGGCTGTGGGGATCGATAGGTTTAACCAGCAGGGGCTTGGGTTTGTGGAGCAGGAAGAGACACAGGCAGGAGGTTAGGGCTGGGCAGAACAGCCTGGAAATGCTTTATCACCACTACCAGCAAGGCACTGTCTCCCATCAGGGGCGCAAGAAGCTTAGGGGCTTGAGAGGCTGAGTGTATGTGTGTGTGTGTGTGTGTGCGTGTGTGTGTGTGTGTGTGCCGTGCAGGGACATGTCTGTGTGAATGCATGAACTGTGCGTGACAAATATTACATTATCGTCCGGGGTGTTTCACTTGCATGCTGATATTGTTTGATTCAACCTGGCATCTGTGAAAGACCTCAGGAAAGCCCTCTGCTATTGTTTCTGTTGTGCCCTCCTGTACCCCATCAGGTTCAGATGGAGCCGTCAGAGAGAAATGAATCTAAACTGTCTGGAGGAGGAGGAGGAGAGAGGAGAGGAAAGGAGAGGAGAAAGGAAGAAAGGTTCAAGTTAAAAGAAGAGAGGATGACAGGAAAGGAAAGGAAAGGAAAGGAAAGGAAAGTTGAGATAAAAGGCAAGAGGAAACCAGGTGAAAACTATAATATCAGACAGGGCATGCTGTTCCTCCATGCTGACATTAGTCCAAAGACCAAAAAGTGCTTTTATTCTCCTGTCCATCTTTCTTCACTATTTGGATCAAAGAAGGAGGTTTCTTGAGAAGAGAAGAGAAGA
>JAJHUR010086894.1:0-19017 GCA_027495735.1 Lutjanus campechanus
TATGACTTAATATCAAAAATTCAGGATCCTACATTTCCCATAATGCAACTCACTTTCAGATCACAATGTCATGAAAACGACACAAGTGCAGCCTTCTTGTTCATGTACACTTTTCACACATATTTTGTGTTGAAAACATTTACTTCTCAAAGATATAAAACTGTGGCCATGTCAGCTGAAGGAGACTACAACTCCCAGGGTTCATTTAGGTAAAAAAAAACCAAAAAACATCCAATCAGAGAGCTTCAAATTCTGTAATGTGATTTTACAATCTGCATCTTAAATTAATTCAGTTTCTGATTATGGGCAGTTTGGGGTTCTTCCCCGTAGCAACAGATACCGAGGCTTATGGGTATTGTAGTTCTTCGAGTTATCCACAAAAACAAGAATAAACTGATTTGAGATGTGAAGAATCTTATTAAAATAACTACTTTGAATGGAAAAAACATCTGAAACCAGCACATCCTCACTCCTTGTAACTCATGTGTTAATATAATGATATTAAAATAATTTATTATAATAAGAAATTAGATCATTTGCATGTAAATCTGAGTGTAAATTTCCAGTCCATCAGTCACACTCACGTTAGCTTTCTGCACAGATGCAGCAGAGTTGATTCCCGTCTTCTTGTTTTCATTTTCCTGCTGGTTCTGAAACAGACATATCATGTTCACTGAAGATTGTTTTTATATTAACATTTTATAGTAAACAGTTTAAAACATAAGAATACTGATTTATTACAACCTATTTAATTTTTTTTGGATAAGAACCGAACACAACCCCACCTAAAAAACAACACACATTATCCCTTTAATTTACAATGAGGCATCATGGGTTCTTGGTTCTTGTGATCACTGTTAGAGTTCTGCAGGATCAGAACCGACTCTCACCAGACGCTGCTGCTGCTCTCTCTGTCGCTCCTCTTCTTCTCTCTGCTTCTGAACAAGCCTTAAACACAAAAACAACCAATCAGACGCCTCGATTCTTTTCACAAGTGTGTGTGTGTGTGTGTGTGTGTGTGTGTGTGTGTGACTGACCTCTCCTGTTCAATCTGCTGAGATCTCTCCTTTGCTTTCCTCTCTCTCTCCTTCGCCTGCCTCTCGTCCATCTCCCTCCTCTCCCTCTCCGCCCTCTGTCTCTCCTCCTCCACCCGCTTGTTCTCCTCCCGTCGACGAACCTCCTCATCCCTCTGAAGAAGAAGAAGAAGAAGAAGTGTAGTCTTTTTAAACAGAATAAAACTACAGATGCTCAGGTTATAAACACACACACTTAGAAATAAAAGTGCTAACTAGAACTCTTTTGGGTTCCTGGTAGAACTTTTTATAAAGGTTGCACTTAGAACCCTTTCAGAGAGTTCTACCAAGAACCCAACATAAAGAGTTAAACATAGAATCATCTGTGAAAAGTTTCATCCAGAACCCCCCATGAGATGTTCTAGAAAACCCTTCTACGGTGTAATGGTTCCACCCAAAACTGTCTCTGGGGGTTCTATCCAGAACCATTCCACCTTTTCAGGGGGCTGACCCATTCAGTGATTCTCTACCGAGAACTTTTTTATATTCCAAGGTTTGTTTGTTTTTTATCAAGAACACACTCTATCAAGAAACTTTTTACCTTTTTATGTTCCGAGGGTTTTATCTAGAACCCACCCAGAGGGTTTTCCTGAGAACCCTTTTATATTATGGTAAAGAACCCTTGATGGAAAAGTTCTTCAAGGACTTCAACAATCCTTGGAACCAAAAAGGGTTCTTAAACCAACACAAACGCTTGACAAACTGTTTCTCCAAAAGGGTTCTTCAGAGACAAATGGT
Organism: Lutjanus campechanus; assembly: GCA_027495735.1. Lineage (NCBI taxonomy): Eukaryota > Metazoa > Chordata > Actinopteri > Lutjaniformes > Lutjanidae > Lutjanus > Lutjanus campechanus. The sequence continues at coordinate 1,812 of JAJHUR010086894.1, forward strand.
TCTGGGTAGACCCTCAGCCTTTTAGGAAGAACCCTTTTGGAACCTTGTTTCTAAGATAAACATGAAGAGAAACCTGAGTTTTTTCCCAGAAGTCGTCCTTGTTGGTTTGTTGAATTTCCTCCACAGCGTTGACTTTCCGATACACGGAACCCTGTTAGAACACAGATACACAGAACCCTGTTAGAACACAGATACACAGAACCCTGTTAGATCACAGATACACAGAACCCTGTTAGAACACAGATACACAGAACCCTGTTAGATCACAGATACACAGAACCCTGTTAGATCACAGAGGAGAAGATGAATTATTCTCAAACACAAACATGTTTTAATTTCTGCTCTGCTGCACGTGACACCTGACGTGTCTTTTTTTCATTTTGGGGCGAACTGTCCCTTTAAGATTTTGCGTGTCCTCTCACCACAGGTCCTCTGGGAGCGTCTCTGTATTCTGTCTGTTTGTGGAAATTAAAGTTGGCTCCAGATGCTCTGGCCACTTTCTGCAGGATGGTGTCTGGTTCCACGTCCTCTTCTCCCCGAGCGTTGATGGTCACATGAGCTCCCTGTCGACACACACACACACACACACACACACACACACACACACACACACACACACGTGAGAGATCTACAGTGTCTCACACCACATGGACATGACAGGCGACAGCTACAAGAGGACGTTTCAGAATAATATTATTCAACTAATTCCAAAATAATAATAAATTTGAAATTTGCAGAACTAATGACATTACTTTGTGGTTACTGCTAATTGGCTAATGTTAGCATGCTAATACCTTAAAGTAACAAGGTGTCCAAGGTAAACTTTGTTCCTGCTAAACTTCAGCATGTTAGCATTGTCACTGTCAACATGATAGCATGCTGATGTTAGCATTTAGCTCAAAGAAACATTGCACAGAGTCGCTAGCGTGACTGTAGACTCCTCAACCTTCAGGCTTTTCTGCCAGAAAGCCTTTCTGGTCTATTTGAACTGAAACAGACTGTTGCTATGAAGATCAGACTATTGCTATGGATGTATTTCTGATCATAGACTCTGAAGGATCAATACAATCATTTTTAAATCCTAGAAATCATTCTTAAATAAATATTTAGTGTCAAATTATTAATTTTCTGGTCAGTGAATAAGCAGGATAAAGTACAGCGAGCAGGTCATTATTGTGAAATAAATAAAGCCCTTCATGATGATGTTTATTTCACAATAATGAGCTGCTCGCTGTACTTTATCTCTGACATATCTGCTTAACATGACCTCTAAATTATATGACAATCGTCAGATAAACGTTCTCACGGCTGTATTTTATTCTCACCTTCAGGAAGTTGGCCATGGAGCTCACATGGTTGGCACATAAACCTTTTCTGGAGTCCTTCACGCCTTCACCTGTCTGCAAACACACGTGAAACCAAGAACTGATCCAAGAATATCTTCGTATGTTTATTTTTGTGTTTGTCTTCTGTCTCTGTGTGAGACTCTCACCCAGTTGACGAGGACGTATTTGGGCAGACCAGAGTTCGGGTCTTGGACTCGACAGAAAGCGTACATCACCTTCCCGCTGTTCAGCTCCTCCACCATCTCCTCCAGTCCTCCACCTACACACACACATTACAAATGTAACTGTAATCAGAGTAGTTTACACTGTAAAACCTGCTACTGTGGTCACATTTATTAAATGAACTCTTCTTTTATTAACAGCTCAGTGTGATTAGGTGAAAAGTAACTAAGTATATTTACTCAGCTACTATACCTCCATGGTATTTCCATTTTATGAGGCTTTACACCTCCACTCTGTCACCGTTCAGAGGCAAATAATATTCTTTTTACTGCAACACATTTAGTTCATAACCCTGGTTGTAATCGTAGAATATTAGAGTCCATATAAATGTACAAACTGTTAATAACTGTTTGGGGCTCAAAGAGGTAAAATAAGTTGAAAAATAAATAAAAATTTGTGCACCAGGAGTTTCTTTTTCTTCTTTCGTCTCCCTTTAATCATCTGATGACCCCTCAAATTTATCTGTTGACCTTTTGGAGGGACAGCAGGAGACTGAGAACTTTAACCACTGATACTGTCTAAAAAAAATGAGTTAAATCATCTTTTGGTCAGATCTCACCTCCTTTGTCAGCCAGTCGGATGTCATTACTGTTCCCTTCATAAGTAAACAGAACCCTGAGAACACAGACAGGTGGAAAAAAACACAGAGTTATTATGAGGAGAAAGTCAGATTCTGTTAATGACTGAAAGACAGTCATGAAGAGACGTCTCACCAGTTTGTGTCTGACTTGGCGTCCACCACTTCTTTATAAGCTGCCATGAGTGCAGAACCGTTCTTGCTCAGATTCACTGCCATTTTCTTCCTGCAGGTTTCCTCATTCACGGGTCGAACAGGCTGTCACAGCGAGTTCCAACTGCCTCAGGAGGTGAAACAAAGTGCTGACAGCTCCACAGAAAACTCACACGGATCCAAACCTGAGATTTAATCCCTGAAGTTTGTAGGAAAACCTCCAGCAGGGTGAGAGTCAGAGTTTTTTTGTGATTTTCGGAGCAGATCTTCCTCCAGCCTGATGTGTCAAACCAGTCCGGGGAGACGATGAAAACCTGATGATCCACATTCTTACAGCAGCTACTCACCTCTGACTCTCACTCACTCACTCACTCACTCACTCACTCACTCACTCACTCACTCTCTCACTCACTCACTCACTCACTCACTCACTCACTCACTCACTCACTCACTCACTCACTCACTCACTCACTCACTCACTCACTCACTCACTCACTCACTCATCAACATGACAATAATGTGTCAGAGGGAGAAAATATACATTTATTCAGGTTATTCCAGGGTGTGTTCTCCTCCATGCGGCGCTCACTGAGAGTCGAGGGGACAGAGAGTTTGTGTGTGTGTGTGTGTGTGTGTGTGTGTGTGTGTGTGTGTGTGTGTGTGTGACAGAAAACAGGGTGTGATTTCTTTCTGCTTGTTTTCTTCTGCACAGAGATGGAAGAGGAACAAATCAACCTCAGTAGAAAAAGTGAATTCTTCCTAATTTCTGTCATTCTGCTTCCAGTCTTTATGCTAAGCTAGGCTAATCAGCTGCAGGCTCCAGATGTGTCATTTCCAGTGGAACATCATTTACCTCAGTAGTTCTGCACAGTAAAAAAATATCCTGTTACAATTAAAGGTCCTGCATTAAAAGTTTGACTGAACTAAAATGAAGAAAATGAAAGTACTTCTTAGAAATGTTCCTGTGTAACACACCTGTACTGAGGTTCATGCAGGCACATATTTCACCACTAGGGGGAGTTTTAACATCAGAAATATTAAATGGAGGTGGAGACGTCAGATGGTGCCTTTACATCAGTGGTCCAAGATTCTGAGATGAGAAGAAGTTATTCAGACTTTGGTTTGATTTGAAGACTTTTTAAAGATCAGGATTAATGCAAATAAACAACCTAATATTTTAATTAATGTAGATCACTCTCTGTGGCAAGTTACAACCTAATACCATTACATGTGACCAAAAAAATTATATGTAACACGTGAAATAATAAAAAAAAAAATCAACCAAACATTTACTCTCATGGGTCATATTTCTACACATGACAGACATCAACCTGGCAACTAGTATAACTATTTTGTTTAAATCTTCAACTTTCCAAGATGTTGTTCTGACTTGAGGCTCAATGAAGTTTTACACTCATAAACTCATTTTTCCAATTATTCCCACATCATATGAATACAATATTATTCATGGTTCGACTTACAGGGAAGCTAACAGGAGCTCAGCTTCCCTGAAAGACAGATCACAGACAGATCAAGCTGCTGAGTTCAGTTCCTGTTTGTGTTTCTGGTTTTGAAAATCAAACTCGCAGCTCAACGTTCATGTTCCCTGATTGTAACAAACCACAGACAGAAGTGCAGAGAGACTCGATGCTGTTTCTACATTCATCGACAAATCTGATGTTTGGACTCAAACCAACAACATGTTTGTCTCTGTGTCTCTCAGCTCAAAGCTCATTGGCTCCTACTGCAGATGTAAACCTTTAAACACATCTCACAAATATATATAGTTTCATGTTAAGTGGAAGTCTGGAATCACCAGAATAAATATGGTATAGTATTAAATAAATGTTAATAATCTGCCAGAACAAATGAAAACATGAGTTCCACAGATTCGTCTGGTTCCAGGCCGCCTCGCTGGAGTTTTACTTTTTGTTTTTTAAATCAAACAGACATGATTGTTCATTCAGGGATTATTATCATAGAGCTTCTGTTTTGGAGCATCAGTTCTCATTGTTTTTTTCAGCTAAAGAACCCTTACATGAAAAAACAAACCCTCATATATGTCCCTTAAATTAATTTGATGTGGCTTAACTTTTATGGGCTTTTACAGAGTTTATGTGAGAGAAATGTATTACAAAGATATTAGACATATATTATAATATGAGCACTGTGTCAAAACAGAATACCCAAAACATACACCGCACACATAAAATTAAATGCAGCTTCTGATTATATTATTATTAATATTTTGGGGGATTGTTGCAGCTTAAAACATCTGATTTCACAGCAGCTTTTTCTAAAAAAAACAAAATGTGATGCATGTTGTGACATTTTTAGACATTTTTTGAGATGAAAATTGTGAAAATTGCGGAAAATAAGTTGTAATTCTTTTGGTATAATTCATTAAAATCAAAGGTAACTTGAGAATAAAACCACACTGTTCTGAGTTTTCACCAAAAACTATCTTTATTTGTAAATCAAGGAGTGGATCTGAGGGGTATTACACACAGAAGAATAATAATCTTTTTGGAGCTTTTATTCAGTCAAAACAGCATAAAATTATAAAACATAAAAGTGCACAGAACAGGTGAACAAAACATTTGTCAGGTAAGTTTTTTGTTTGTTTGTTTGTTTGTCAGAATCAGTGTGTTTGTTGCTGTAATGCTCATTTTGACCACAAGAGGCTGCAGTGCACCACCATCCTTCTTCTGAATCTGATTAAAAGTTTGAATATTTTCCTCCAGGTGAGCTTTAATTTTTCCATCCACTCTGAACACGACGTGCATATGTTGTATGTGAGCGAGTTATGTACGATTTTAGATTATTATTATTATTATTTATATGTTCCACAGATTAAAAACAGAAAGGAATTTAATTTTTACCTGTTGAGTCAAACACAGGAGAGAAAACATGAAAAAACGGATCACCAGTTGTTTTTTTCTCATTTGATGGTTGACATGATAAACCTGAAACCTGAAATGTCACAGTCTCTTGTTTGTGATGGATGGAGCTGATAGTGTAGGTGTGAGTGTGAGTGTGAGTGTGTGGGTGTGAAGGTTTGCATGTGATTGTGTTTTCTGATAAACAGTGAAGTCACACAACTCTGATGTTTCACTGATTCAAATAGAAAAGAATAAAGGATGAAGTGAAACCAGAGTCTGATACTCGTCTCTGCTCCCGTCGTCCCTCTGAAATGGACACACACACACACACACACACACACATATATATATATATACTGTATATATATATATATATATACATATATATATACACATAAAACATGGTGTAAATAACTTTATTTAAGTCGACTTGGCATATGGGGACTTAATCAGACTTGAATTTACACCAGGCGAGCAGGATGGAGACGTTAAACAGAGAATCCAGACTGACTGAAGGTGGTTCTTCTGAGACTCTCACTGCTCCTCCTGTCAGCTGATATACTGTCGGAGAGGAGGAGACGCCAAGCTGCACATTATCTCAGACATGAGACAAACATTCACACATTTAATCACGTTTTCCAAACTCAGCCGGTTATATTTTTGAAATGTTCAGCAGTGATGAGACGTACTGAGGTTTTTAAAGCAGGCTGCGACCAGGTTGTACATGTAAGCAGAGTATTTGAGTAAATGCACCGCTGATATAAATCACCAGTTTAGGAGACTTTTCAATAAAGTTTGAGAGACATTTAAAAAGACACAATAACTGTAACAATAAATAGTTAAGACAACTTAAAAATTCAAAGTACTTCCTGAACTGTGGAAGTGTTAATCTACTTTAATTTAATTACACAGTGTTTTCCCTTTAACACACACACACACACACACACACACACACACACACACAGACTCAGTGTGTGTGTGTGTGTGTGTGTGTGTGTGTGTGTGTGTGTGTGTGTGTGAGGGCTGCAGACGATCCTGTTAGTGAATGAATGGCTGATTGATGGACTGAAGCTCAAGAGCAAATTACCCCCCGGGGCTAAACACCCTCCCCCGTCCATCCTCCCTTTCTCCCTCCCTCCTGTCTTTCTTTCTTCCCTCTTGTCCCCTCTTTAGCACCCCCCCACCCCCCTGCCCCCCTGCCCACCTCCTCCCCCACAGTTTTACCCCCCACACACTCCTCTCCTCCTCTCTCTGCCTGCGTCTCCTCTCTTATCTCCTCTGGCTGTCACAGGTACCATTAACATTCTCCTTCACACCTCTGCTCCTCTTCAGCTGCAGATAGAGGAGCGTCTGTGTGTGTGTGTGTGTGTGTGTGTGTGTGTGTCTGCACAAACATGGATGCACACACTCACAAACACACCTCACGATTCACGTCCAGTGTTTATTCACAATGCAGGAGGACGTGTGTGGAAAGTGAAGCCCTCAGTGCTTCACACAATCTCCTCAGTGTCAGAATGTGTTTGACAGTTTTTGCAGCTTTGATAAAGTTATTTTGAATATTTCCACAACACATATTTAATGTCATGCATTTCACAATGACTTATTATTATTGTGTCATTTTATGCTCAAATGTCATAGAGAAAAAAATATCAGGTGACATAGTTTAAAGGGCAAGAAAGTCCAGAAGATGACTCACAGAGACCACTGTTCTTATTTTAAACTATAATATAAAACATTCCTGCATTTAAATGTCTAAAAATGATACGTCATGTTTGTAGACTTGTTTACTGTTGTTGCCCAGCTCGTTGCTGTAACTTCTGGGAAAACACTGATACATCAGAGAGTGACGAGAACAGAACTTTAACTGTGTGAAGTTGTTGTGTGTGATTATAAACTTATAAATAATCATATTAGCCTATGTGGAGTTTTATAAAGACTAATAAGAGCATTATAATTAAGGCTGGGAGAGTTACTTTTAAAATGTATTCTGATATATTTACTAATTAACTGTTAAAAAATATAACCAGTAATTTACAATATTAAGGTATCACAATATTAAAGTAAAGTAACTTGATTACTTTCTGTTGCTTTTGGATTACCTCTAACTAAAATTAGTGGTTGATTTTTGTAGCTAACATTAGCAGTTGGTCTGTGTAGCTAAACTGTATTCTACTTCACTTTTTTGTACTGTTATAATGTAATCCTGTTACATGTAATCTGTTACTGGCCAGCTATGATTATAATGTCTTACGAATGTGGTCATGATGCATTATAGACACGATGGAACCAGAAATCTCACACAAGCTCTTCAGTTGAAGCAAACTGACACCTTAACCACATTTCATTTACCATAACCACAATATTTCCTCATGAACCAGAAACTAAACATTGTGACTGAACAAATGTATAAAGTATAAATCTACAGGAGGCAGCAGAGTGAAACAGACTGTGTGTTACATGTGATAAACTGATATTTTGGGGCTCCAGGTGCAGACACACACAGAACAGCTGTCCTCTGTCTTCCTCCACAGCTGCTGATGACCTCACGGCTCAAACATTTCATTTAACATACATTCATGTTTTCTTCCACTAAACCCAAAATGTCAGAACCTCCCAGATCACATGACAGAGATTCATATCTCTGTACTCAGCCGAGGAGGAGAACGTCCACACAAGTCTTCCCTCCAGCAGAAGAACAGATGCTGCTGTTAAAATAAAAAGAGACTCTCGACTTCTTTACTGCAATAAAAGTTCAGTTTCTGAGATAAACTCATTTCTTCTGACTGAAGTTCACTGAACTTCACAAAGTCTCTGTTTCAGCTTTTACATTGTTTTTTGTCTTGTTACGTTCTTTACATTTTGTTATGTCTTTTCCATCCTGTAATGTTTTTTATGTTTTGTTCAGAGTGTTTGACTTCGTTACACTTTTATGTGTTTTGTTACGTATTTTGTATCTTTCTGGGTCTTTTATGTTGTTTTTTGTTCTGCTTTATCTCTTTTGTGTTGTTACTTTTTCATCTTGTTACATCTGTCGTGTGTGATTTGCATTACAGACCAACAGGTCATCTTTTCACTGTGTTACTGTTGTTTTAGTCATTAAGGTTGTGATCAGTTTTGACGTTGGAAGGCGGCGCACAATGACACAAAATAAAAATAATCAATAATTCCCCTCAAAGTCATTAAAACTAAAGTAATGAGTCTGTTCTGAAAACGTGAAGAGGAGAACGTTCAGATATTTTAATACATGTAGGGAATAAAAGTAAAAAGTTGTCAGTGCTTAAGTAAAGTACAGATACAGAAGTACAGTAACAAAGTATTTGTATTTAGTTACTTCCCACCTTTATATTACTGGGTGGATTACAGTACTGCATCATATCACTTGTGTTTTCATGTATAAAGTAACTATCAAGTAACAAATAAATGTAGCGCAACTAAAGTGGCATGAAGTGAAATACTCGAGTAAGTATGTTAGAATTGTACTTTATTATTATTATATTTAATACTTTAGTAAATGTATTTAGTTCTTTCTATCATTGGAAAATATAGAGTTTGTTAATGAGCTGCAGTTCTCACCCGGGAGGTGTGTGTGTGTGTGTGTGTGTGTGTGTGTGTGTGTGTTTTAACAGTGTGAGTTTGGCTTTAACAGTGTCTCATTTCCTCTCTGTTTCTGTGCTGTAATGAGCTTTAAGCTGTATAAACACACTAACACAACACACTCAGACTCTCACACACACACACACACACACACACACACACACACACACACACACACACTGGGTGTCATCAGTCCTTCTGTGTCTCTGCAGATGTTTCTCCTCTGACATGTTTCCAGCTCGCTGGTGGCCTGCAGGCTGAGTGAGGACAGACGTCTTAGTTACTTCTGTTCTGTGATGTAAAGTGTGTCTCTCATCGATGGCTCCGCCCAACAGTAATCATGTGACCAGCATGACCAGCGCCGGTTCTGGAAAGAGCCAGGAACTAACATATTTATGTCAACCCAAACCTCAGTCTGTTCTTAAACCGAGCTAAGTAGTTTTGGTGCTTAAACCAAACCAAACTATAACTGTTTCACAACGTTAACCATGTTTGGGAATAACTGCTCTAAGTTGTAAAGCCACAGATGAATGTACCAACTTGTTAACAGTGTTCAAATGTCACATTTCTGACCTTTTCCAAAAACCTTCTCACTTCTGTTTTTTTTTTGCCCACTCGTGCCCTTTAACTGAAACTTCCCAAGTTAAACATGCAGACCCCTGAACGTGAACTATGACCTCTGAGATCCTCCACAACCTGAGAACACTCAGGACAAAAACTGAGAGGAGAGAGGAAACTCATCTTTTTTTAGGTTCTCGCTCTGCAGAGAACACGAGGGCGGGTTTAAATGGAACACATGTAATAGTGTTAGCACTGACAATACAAAGAAACACACACACACACACACACACACACACACACACAGTACTGCTCCCACTCGCAGCTCCCCTGTGGTGAACAACCTGGTGGTAATTAGGCTTCATTGCCTCGTAAAACCTCCTTCTGTGTCTTTTTGTTTGCTTTCTTTCTCTTTTTTAAGGATCTTTTTCACTTTCTTTGTTCTGCTCGTGTGTAAATTAGAACAAACAAATGAATCAACATAATGTAGAAATGTTTTTATTGACAAACATTCACACACATCTGTGAAGCCTGAGTTGTGTTCAGGCACTCACAGGGCTGTTGGTTAAATACTGCCAGTATGGCCTGAAAGTTAGAAAATATGGATTTAATGTGTGAGAATATGAGAGGAACATGGAACATTCATGGAATATTCTGACTTTCATTCCGTGTTCTTAATCTTTTATTCCACATTCTTTATTTCCATCCATGTAGTAACCTTGCAAGTGCTAAAAGAGGATAGTTATTTTCAAAAATGTCTTATTTTTCTTTTGTTTTTTTTGTTTTTTTTTACCAATAAAGAGTAAGATGTATGATGTCCATGACCTTTCCAGTATCTTCCTGGTCTTAATATTATATGAAAAAGTGGGTTCTAAAAACCAGGGTACAAAAAATATAATTCGGTTGCAGGAGAGCGTATTTCTGCTACGAGTCGGCCATCATGTTGATGCGAACACGTAGTTAAAATCTAATATGTCTCCATTCTTCTGTCCCAGTGAATTATGTTTCCCCCTGGAACTTATTAGTCAAACACCGTGACTCTGTGTGTAAACGTCGTGTTTGGGCCTTTGGACGTGACGTTACTTTCTCTTTCTGTCTGGTTGATTGAGAGGGTCACATATTCATCCTTCCGCTTGTAGCGTCTTTGAGTTTCCTCCATTAAAAACACAAAACACACACTCAGCTTCCTTGGAAACAAAAGAGGGATTTCCTCCACACCAGCGGGCCCTCAGACCTCAACACACACACACACACACACACACCCATGACTGTACATAAGCTCTCAGTCCTTCACTGTGAACCCTGCGGTCGAGGGTCAGCTCCACGTCTGAGGCAGATTTGGAGGTTACGAGTGAGCAGAGGTATGCAGTGACACCCTCCTCCACCCCCCCGGCTCCTGCATAGCTTTGGGGGGAGAGGATCTTCACAGTCTGGCCCTGAGCCAAAGACTGAACCCTCTCTGTAATCCCCTCCTGCAGACACACACAGCTGCTGCTGCTGCTGGTGTGTGTGTGTGTGTGTGTGTGTGTGTCTGTGTGTGTGTAGTGAAGCTCACAATGGCTGTCTCAGTGTCTCGCCACACTTTATGTTTTTTTTTCTGTCATTATTCCCCTCCAGCAGAGCGCTCATATCTCAATCTGCCCGACAGGCTCCGGCAGGAATGTGATGGATTTTTCTGAGCTCCATCACAAACTGGGACTCGCACACAGACCAGTCGAGGCTCCAGTAACAGACGTTCCACTGTGAAGGTTCGCAGGTTTCAGGTCCGTCACCCCTTTTCCTGCTCGTAATGGTGGAAATGAAACTGGAGACTTTGGGCGTTTTCTCTGCTCCAGATGGACTAATTCTCTTCTCACACTCACTTTGTGCTGACTGGAGCACAAAGAACACGTTTCACAAAGAAATCTGGAAATAAGGGTTTCAAAAGGGTTCCTCCTGAAGGCCTGAGGTTCTGCTGAGAACATTTGCCTGTGAAGAACCCTCTTTTGAAGACAGGGTTATGCAGATTTCTACTTTTTTTTTTTACTAATTGAAAATTATTTGAATGTTTTCTCAATTTAAACATCAGTAACTGTAACATAGAATAATGGATGACCTCAATATCTAGAATACAGGATGGTTCTTTATAGAACCCTCCAAAGACAAGAGGGTTACAGATAAAATCCCCCTGGGCAGGTTCTAGATGAAACTCTTGGAATATGAAAAGGTTCTCAACAGAACTGCCTGGTTAGGTTGTTAATGAAACCTTTGGACTCTAAAAAGGTTCTCAGGCAGGTTCTAGATTAAACCCCTGGAATATAAAAAAGTTCTTGGTTAAACTCTCGGGGTGGGTTCTTGGTAGCACCCTTCAAAGGTGGGAAGGTGGAAAAGGTTTGGATAGAACCCCAGAGAGGGTTCTGGGTGGAGCCATTACATCATAGACAGGTTCTCTGTAGAACCTCCCAGTGAGAGTTTCTGTGTGGAAGTTTTCACAGATGGTTCTAGGTATAACCCTTTAAACTCTCTGAAAGGGTTCCAACCAACAAGGGTTCTCCTGTAGGGACAAGCTGAAGAACCCTTTGTGCTTCTAGTTAGCACTTTTATTTCTAAGAGAGAAAGCTAAATATCACTCTCTCCAAAGCCACCAAACTCCATTTGAAAAAACAGTAATTTTACTGTGCAGAACACAGGAGCTGCTGGTCTAAACTCTGCATTGATCGATTAGTTTGGTTTTGTTGTTTGGTGACTTCCTTGTTTTAAATGTTTGTATAAATTCAACAAAATCACACAATAACAAAAACAAACTAACAGACTGAGACAGCAGGAGACCAGAAACTCCTGCGTTCTGCACGGTAAAATGACTGTTTTTTCAAATGGAGTTTGGTTGCTCTGGAGAGAGTGATCTGAGCTCAGTCAGTGGAGGTTTCCTGCCTGAAAAATCTGTCTGACAACAAAGTAAACTGCTGAAAATAATCTAAATACACTTAAACTAATGCTGATTTATGTATATGGGCCTGATCACAGTATATATAGCGTACAGGAAGGTTTAAATCCTTCCTCTTCCTCGCCCTCTCGGCTCGTCTCTCTGTAAAGTTCAGTATTATGTGTGAAGTCACGCAGTCGTGTTGATGGACATAACACATGTTTTCCTCCCATGGTTGTTACAGCTGGTCATGACTTTGACCTGTGACTGACCTGTTATTGTCTCTGCAGCTGAAACACAAGAACTACATGTGAGAAGGATCCATACTGACGAACACACGGTGTGAACTGTGGTGCAGTGAGTCTACTGTGATACGTGTGTACTGAGTATAAATGTTCACATTTTACTCATTTACCTCAGATTTTTAATCATCCAGTGAAAACCTCTTTAAGATGTTAATGTAGATGAAAAACACAGCTTTCAAATGTGATCTACATTGATTGTCTTTATTACTTTTGGATTACCTTAATACCAAATATGGTGAAATTGTTTAGTCTAATATGATGTTTTTGTTTTTTATGATGTTAATTGTTGGTTTATTAATTGTTTGTCCAGTTCCTTCATTTGTTGTGTTTGAATGTTTAGATTAATAACATAAACAATTAAATGTAGCAGTAGTAGTAGCATAACAGGTTAGCAAACTGGATTTCTGTTCTTTAGCGCTCTGTCTGTGTAGCTAACGTTAGCAACTGTTCTGTGTAGCTAACGTTAGCATGTTGTTTTGCGTAGCTAACGTTAGCAGTTTGGTTTGTAGCTCATGTTAGTGGTCTAACGTTTGCGGTTATTCTGTGTATCTTACGTTAGTGGTTGTTCTTACCTGTAAATGTTTCTTTAAAATAGATGTTGAGTTTTTTATTTATTTTAAAATGTATCTTCAAGTTGTAATCAATATTTCAAGGCTACTTACTTCAATAGATTTTTGAGTTTTGAGCCCAACCCAAACTCTTAAGTTTTGAAAAACTTTTACCAACTAATAATCCTTTGTTGAGATACTTTTCTGGTCTTCTTTAAATAAAGTCAAATCTTTGACGTGAAAGCGAATAATGGTTAATAAATTAACACTTTCAATCACAAACACTTTAGTTTCAAGCACCCAAACAATGACAAATCAGGTTAACAGCACACTGCGAACAATTTCTGAAATGTATTTTTTTGAAGGCGGTTGTAAAACCAAAAGATTAAAGCTTATCTGACGAAGAAAGATAAATTATCTCAACATAAGATTATAGGCCAGAGAAATTAAAATTCAAAACTAAAGAATCTAGTGAAGACAGCAAAATTATGTTTTCTCAACTTGTTTTATTTTTACAGTGAAACAATGCATGCTGGGAAGTGTATGCTGATCATGTTTCTTTATAAACTCAGTTTAATTTCTTGATTAAACTCTGTACAGTTCATTCATCCAACTCACTACAGAAATGTTAAGTTTATAAACTTGAATAAATAAAATTGGTTACATTTACATATTTATATATTTACATTACAACCATGAGAAAAGATCAGTTGATTCCACTAAAATCCTGTATGATTTTTTACAGTGTAAATTTAAATAAAATCTTGAATACAGGACTTTCACTTTTAATATTTATTACAAAAGATTTTAAGAAGTGTTTCTCCTGTAAACAACATATGAAGTCTCTATTGTCTGAAAGTTCTGGACTAGATTATTTTTCCTTCCTCGGGTCATGAGGTCAGAAAGTGTCTAACTGCTCCTTTAAGGTCTAAAAGTGTCCTTTTTGTCCATGTAAACTCCTCCTCCTCCTACTCCTCCTCTTTGTGCCTCCTCTGCAAACAAATGGAGCCAACCTGTTGGTGCCTGGTCTAGAATCAGTTCTGTAACTGCCGCCGTGCTGTGCAGCCACAGGAGGGCTTGCTCGCTGAACAGATCCAGGATCTGTAAACGACTCCCCCCCACCCCCCGCCCCCTCAGACAGCCTTTTCCTTCCACTCCTCCACCTCAGAAACACCAACCAGCCCGACTGTTTCCCACGCCTCCATCCACCACACCGACCGACCGCAAGCCTCCAGAAAACCCCTTGAATCAGCAAAGGGTGTGAAATGCGGAAACGACTGGTTTAAAACGCTTTTACTGGGAATTATGCATGTTTCAAAGTGGACTAACGATGCACGGATTAAATCAAAAAGGGCCTCAAACGTTACTTTTTCCACTGGAGTGACTGCTGCACACAAGGGGACGTAAAGTAAACTTTTCCTTCGCTGGGAGCGGACTGCGCTCGGTTTTTATCATGTCAGCGGTACTGAGAGATTTTTATCATCGTTTCTGAACCATCTGGAGCTTTTACTGTCAATGCACTGGTCTTTGTGGACTCTTTTCTTGGTGGAAACCAGTTTAAGGAGGACTTCTTCCACACCTCAGGAGTTCGACGCCAGAAACTGACGCGTCCGTGAACGCCGCAGGTAGCTAGCTCGCATGTTAGCGGTGGTGTCTAGAAGGGAACCCCAAACGAGCGAAAGATCTCGCGAGAGTGATCGTTTTAACCTAAACCACGATCTTTTCCTAACCCCAATCAAGTGTATTTTTGTTCTTAAACCTTACCAGATCTTAACCAGGGTTATGTTCTTAAACGAATCGTTTTTACAGCTAGGACAAATAAGAAACAACGCGTACATCTCGCGAGAGTTCAGCAAAGTAAGGTTTATCTTCTAGATCCGTCCGCTTGTTAGCTAGTTTTTTGGTTCGTTTTTTATCTTGTTTAGAAGGGATCCCCAGACGCGCAAAAGATCTCGCGAGAGTATAAAACTATGTCCAAACCACGACCTATCTGTTACCGTAACTAAGTGTTTTCTGTTCCTAAACTTTAACCACATTTTAATCACCTTGTTGTTACATTATAAAACATCACTCGTGTGTACAGCAAGCGCAGTAAATAAACATCGCAAATTAAGCTCGCGAGAGTTCGCAAATCTAGGGTTCCTTAGGGTTGGTACGTTACAAAACACCCACGGTGGGTGCTTTTTTGGACATACTAAAAGACGAAACAACCAATGAACTTAACATTAACGCTGGTTGTTTCACAGGGGATTCCCTTCTTGCCTCGACCGTTTGTTAGCTTATTTTTAAGCTCGTTCTTGGTTGTGTTTAGAAGGGAACCCCAGCCCCGCTAAAGATCTCGCGACATTGACTATTTTAACTTCAACCGTGATCATTCTTTAACCCCTAACCAAGTAATTTTTGTCATTAAAGCAAGTCTGATTCGAACTACATTTCTGTTATATCATAAAACATAAGTATTTTGCCCAGCGAGCAGAATAAGGAAACAAATCTCGCGAGAGCTTCGCAAATCCACGGTTCCCTAGGGTTGGTGCGTTAAAAAACACCCACAGTTGGTGTTTTTTAACGTACTAACAGACAAAACAACCACTTAAGTTGATGTTAACGCTGATTGTTATTCGTTTAACACACACCTAACCTTACATAAATGTTTACTTTAAGTGTTTATGGTGTTTTGTGTTGTTTTTACAAACTGTGAGAGTCTAACTCGGTCTTTAATGCTAACAGTTTTTAGCCGCTGCAGCTAACGTCCCAACATGCCGCAGCTGAACGGGGCGGACGGAGACGACCTGGGAGCGAACGATGAACTGATCGCGTTTAAAGACGAAGGGGAGCAGGAGGAGAAGAGGAACGTGTCCGCTGGACGGGACCTGGACGATGTCAAGTCCTCTCTGGTCAACGAGTCCGAGACCAACAGCAGCTCCGACTCGGAGGTGAGTTCACTAACTAACTGGGACCAGTAACTTTTCTCCATAGAGTCCTAATAGAGCTGGCTGGTGTGACACTGTTCCTATGGCTGTGTTTACCTCTCTCTCTCTCTCTTTGTGTGTGTGTGTGTGTGTGTGTGTGTGTGTAGGCTGACAGACGGCCCAAGCCTGATCCAGATGTGGCGAGCAGGGCCAGACACAGTCAGCTGTTTGAAGAAGGTAATGAACACACTCAGTCTTTATAATGCTTCATGTCATGTGTCTCATTAATGTCTCACAGACTTGACCGAACATGTAAACTCAACACTGAGAGTTAAAGGGTGCCCTGAGATTTAGTATTCAGATTTATCCTTAATTCTGGACGGTAAGTGGTCGCCCTGCTGCAGGTTTTGATTTGTAATCCAGCTTTAGATTTCACCTGCAGATATCAGGTCATATCTTACTTTAATTCCTCTTTGTTTACATTCTTTCATGTCCTGGCACTAAATCCAGCAAACTTCTTTGTCTCTTCGTCTCACTTCCAAGTGTCGGACTACTGCCATGCAGCTGCTGTGTTTACTGTCTTTCCTTCACTGTGATAGAAAGCTGCAGTCACACTATTTGTTTGTTTAGAATTTTATTAATACAGATATTGATACTGATGCAGCATATTGACAAAGACACTTACTGATTCTCTTCCCGACAACACTCGCTATGAAAAACAAAGACGTCACATGAACAGATGTGGAAATATTCAGCCAGGGCTGGCTTATCAATTTACAAGGTCCTGATTTGATTTCAGTTCAGTCAGAGATATGTCTGTTACAATACCAGTTCTGCTTGGATATGAAAGAGATTCTCAGAGAGCTAATGCTGTAAATATTATAATAAATCCTCTAACCTGGTCAATAATTAAAAAATATTAATGTTTGGTCACACAAGACTAACAGGGTTAAAACTGCAGGCTGTACCACATATCCACAGGAGAGGAGACATAGATTAAAAGATTGATTTTGGGAGTTTATGAATCAATACTGGACCATGCAAAGGAATCGAATCGATTAATCCATTTTTAAATAAAAAAAAATTTTTATTTTGCTATATTCTCATCATATCTACTAAGATGAGCCCACAGCTTTGAGCATTTTGCCTTGTCGGCTGTTCATGTAAGTTACATAAACACAGATAGCAGTATTGTTTGTCCAGGAATTTA
>JAJHUR010086895.1:0-20230 GCA_027495735.1 Lutjanus campechanus
TGTTTTAGCAGAACAGTCATCGGGTTTCCTGCCAGAGGCTTTAAAAACAGAAACAGTCCGTAATCCCACAAACACAAACACACACAGAGACTGTAGTATAACATTTTGAGCGGTCCTTTAACTTAACATTATATAGCTTAAAACTGCAGATAACATTGACTTTTGGTTTCATACGGGACACAAACACTGGCCTCCTGCGTGAAAGCTCTCGATACTACGTCATCTGAAGTGGATGTGTTTACACTGAAGCAACTTGAAACCCCAGTGTCCCTCATACAGACGCTCAAAGGTTCCTCGTGTGTCTGTAGGAGACGCCGACGAGTGGTGATAAAATAATAAAAGAGCGGGATGCTTACATCCTCCTGGAGCTTTCAACCAAAATCTCAGTCTTCACGAGTGGATAGTTTATCGTCATGTGAACCAAATATGGACTTTTGGTCAACAGGGTTGCAAATTTTGTGCATTTTCCTTAACTGATAAACAATTAACTCATCCTTAATAAGTATTATTTTCACTTTTTTCCCCTTTTTTCTTGTTTTTTAATTTTCCTTATTCAACAAGCCTCCATCAGACAAAACAATTTCAAATGAAACACAGTTACTGTCATTTTTTACTTTCAGTTCATTTAATATTTATACATTTTTAATCTGTCAAGTTTTTAACAGTGACTAATCAATTTATAATTAATCCCCAGTGGTCATGTGAAAACAGGTGATTGTGCTACACGATGACAATTAAGCAAACTTGACTTGCTGATGAAAACTAAAAGATGTGACTGAAAGAAAAAGAGGGAAAAAAGCTGTTATTGGACCTTAAGTTAAGATGTTTTTTAAACTTTATTAACACTACAAGTTCAATAATTAGCGACAAACTGATAACAAAACATTATTATCTGTTCAGCGTGACAAACAGTACTAGTAGAGTGTAAAGTATGGAAGAGGATTGTGGGAACGTTCTTTTCTTTTAAATGGAACGAAAAACAGAAAGATGAGGTAGAGTGAGGACAGGAAGCGAAAAACAAAGAGAGGAGTGAATAAGAAAACAGAGCGAGACCGTTGAAACGGATAAAAGAGGAGAAAAAAACTGAACGGTTGTAGAGCGGAGGAGGAGGAGGAGATGAAAAATGGAGTGCTCCGACGACAGATAAGAGTGTTTGTCAGTACTGATGATGATGATGTCACTGGGTGGACCAATGAGATCATCCACCCTGCAGCCTGTGTGTGTGTGTGTGTGTGTGTGTGTGTGTGTGTGTGGTGGTGTTCACTCCCTTCTTCTTTTCCTCCCACACTCACACAAGTTCAAAACAACAACTCTTCTTTATCACCCAACACTTCCTCACATGTCTGACTGATCCGGTCAGATCACCAAAAATTTCTGTTTTCATCAAACAAACTGCTGCCACACCACTTCAGTTTCGTTCTGGCTCACTTCTTCGAGGTTAAACTTGGGGTTAAATTGTTTTAGTTGACTCAAGGTCCGTATCGAAGACTTTTCCAGAGCTTTCAACCACATCTCATCAGTAGAAGAAGTTGTTTGGAAACTGAAAGCTGATAAGTCGACACTGAGTTAAGATTATGAGTCACTGACGCTCACGCTCACTGAAAAACTCTCTTTAAATTGTCGTCTTTACTGCATTTGGAAAATTACAATATTTCAAGCCGACTGACTCCTTATTGGGGAAAGAAATCAAACAGACTCGTGTGTGTCAGTGAAGCCAGAAAATGGCACAAGTAATTTAATAGGCTTGACTTTGCAAAGTATTTTGTTATAGAAAGTTGTTGAAGTAGTGACTTATGCTAGACTATACTAGTAACAGTCAAGGAATAAAAGCAAAAATGAATAAATTCTAGCTCTTGTCTGGCTCTTGAGACCTCGTTTTGTTTCACTGAAACTCAAACAGACTGTGCCTCACAGGATCAGTTAGTTATATAAATGATTTGAATATATAAAATTGTGTTTTCTGACTTTATTTTGTTCTCCTGTGTCTCCTCTCAGATGTCTGTAAAGCAGAGCGCGGGACGTGCAGCCGTGTGTCTCGTATGTGACGGGAGCTGCTCTGGATTTCAACCACATTCTTGGAGGTACAACCCCGGGTTTTCTTATATTACTATCTCTATTTCCTGTAAAAACAAATGAAAAGGACGACAATGAAAGGAATGAAAAGAGGAGAAACGAAAGTGTTGGGTAAAGTCCCAATGGTTTTTCCACTCCTCCCTCTCCACTCTCACCGCTCTTAAAGCAACATGTTAGTGGTTTTTCATATTTTAGACATTTGACTGAAGGCTCCGGCTGTAGATGAGATGGTAGACGACTGTCAAACAGCACTGCGCTCACAAACTCACAAACTACAACCCCAAGTCCAAGAAAGATGTGATACTGTGCAAACGTAGTTAAAAACAGAATACAATGATTTGCAAAAACTTTAACCTGTATTCAGTTGAATACAGATCAAAGACGAGATATTTGATCTTCAAGTTGAATAAACTCCTCTTTTTTTGCCAGTATACATTCATTCTAAATTCAATGCCTGCAACGTGTTTCAGAAAAGTTGTGACAGGAGCATGTTTATCACTGTGATACATCAGCTTTTCTTTTAACAACACTCAGTTTGGGAACTGAGGACACTAATTGTTGAAGTTTTGAGAGTGAAATTTGTTCCAATTCTTGCTGGATATACGACTTCAGATGCTCAGCAGTCCGGAGGTCTCTGTTGTTGTATTTTGTGCTTCATAACGCACCACACATTTTCAGTGGGAGACAGGTCTGGACTGTGGGCAGGTCAGTCTAGTACCTGAACTCTTTTGTTACAAAGCCACGCTGCAAGAACACATGCACAAGACGAGGACATGCATCAGCAGGGACGTCTCTGAAAAAGACGCCGTCTGGATGGCAGCATATGTTGCTCCAAAATCTGTATGTGTGTTTCTGCATTAATGATGTCAAAAAGTACTTATAAATCATTGCATTCGGTTTTTATTTCCGTTTTCACACAACGTCCCAGCTTTTTCAGAATTTGGGTTGCACATGGAAAGTAAAAAACAGAACCAGGTGACCCTGTCGGTGACTGTATGTAGGAGCGTTTGACAGCTGATTTTCCCCTTTAAGATAAGATCATCCTTTATTAGTCATACCACAGGAAAGTTTGCAGGGGACCATGTACACAGCAGAGCCACTGAATGTTTGCAAGTGAACTTTTACTGCCAACTTGAGCAATGTGGCACCACTGTTCACACTAATGGATCATCTACATGACAGAGTGAAATTTAGTCACGTTGGGTAGATGATGGAAACCATGGGTACAAAAATAAAAAACGATTATTTTGGATAATGTTAGATTAGAAAGATTTCACTTAAATAAACGCATGTAAGTCTTTTATCACAGAGCTATGACCAAATAATTATTAGAAAAGGAAAAAAGTTAAACCTAGTTGGAACCTATTGAAACTGGGGGTAGCCAAAGACGGCATGATGGTCTTCAAAACTCTCTATAAGCTGGTCATCAGTCACATAAATTTGACATAAATTTGTATGACGTCTCACTGCTGAATCCATTTCATTCTCTCCTCCTGTTCTTTTTGACCCCTCCGCTGTGCAGGAAGGCCTGCATATCCTGCGGCTGCAGCACGGTCGACCACGCTCCCGGCGGTGAGGTCGAAGACGACCAGAGAATGGGACGCCTGCTCGCAGACTCCCCCTGCGGCCACCTGACGGCGAAGGTTAAAGGAGGCGGCGGCCTTCGCATGTACAAGAGGAACCGCATGATCGTGACCAATCCGGTGGTGTCGCGCAAAGACCCGACCTTCAACACCACGACGTACGACTGGGCGCCGGCCGGCCTCAATCAGACACTGGTGAGGATCAGTGTGAAGTACAGGAGGTTGGTTGTTCATATGAAGCTGCAGTCTGTTGTTGGTCTGTGTCGCCTTGTGAAATCACATTTTACTCACCAGCTCTGATCTGATGATGCTGTCGGACATTAATTTAGCAAAAATGTGGAAAGAGAACTGAAAATCTCTGTTACATTACTAAAATATTACTTAATTACAAGTGAAAGTACTGGTGTTAAAAAAATACTTGAGTAAAAGTACAAAGTATTCATCTCAGAAACTACTCAGAGTATTAGTTACTTTGGTACCACATTTTCATGGTAAATAGGTGGTAATTACCAAGTAATATATTTGAAATTTCTTCAAAATTACCCCCAGATTACCCCTTAATTTCATGGTTAATTATGTTATATTTAGCAAGTACCCTTTTCATGTAGTGGGTGGTGATCACCAAATAACATATTACATTTTCAGTTAATTTCAAATATATGAAATGGTAATTACAACCTGCTTGCATAAAAACGATATTTGCGAATTATCACATAGTTACCATGAAATTTGGGGGTAATTTGCAGGTCATTTTCAAATGTTTTGCTTTGTAATTCCCACCAACTACATGAAAATGCAGATGAAAAGTTTGGACATTAATTCAACTTGAACTCAGTTATGATTTTCAAAGTAACTAAGTAGTAGTTCAGACTTGAAAATCTACTCATAAAAGTACAAGTACCCAAAAAGACTAATTAATTGCAGTAACCTGGGATTTAGCTAAAATGTGCAAAGCAGTCACACAAAATAAATCAGTTTGTAAAAGAAATTCTCAAGTTAAACATGTGATCTGGTAGAAAACCCTGCATGACGTAGATGCAGTTTAATGGCAGTAACGTGTTGAATGTGGGACACCTAATTTACCTGTTGGGCTTCAATCTAAAGAAAATGACAACTTGAATTAAACCCAAAACCAGCAGTTAGACTTTATTCAGACCAAATCAGCATTGTGGCGATTAGCGCGGGGTGGTGTGGGAGGTCAGGTGGTGAACAAACCAAAACGATCATAAAATAATGTTTCATTTCTCAGATTCACTGGATTTCTCACTCGTCTCCACCTTTGTTTGACCACCACTGCATCCTCTGTCTGACAAACCAAAAGAACCATCTCAGTTTTGTTATTTTGCAGCATAAACTGCAGATAGAAACATCGACTGCTCAGGACTTTTTTTTTTTGGTATTCTGGTTTTGACCAATCAATAACTGGTACCAATTTAAGACCCATCCTCTGCACTCAACTCAGGTTGTTGGCTACGTTTGTTTTTAGCCTCCTCACCCACGTGCACAGGCTCATTAACAACAAAAACGAGTGTTTTGTTTCAGTGGACACTCACTGCTGTAAAAGAAAACATGTACGATGAACTGATTCAGCTGTCGACGTGAAAAACTAAATCAGTCCGCCGTCGTAAAGGTTCTGTGTGTTGAACAGTCTGCACCGTCTGGTTTCCATTAAAAACAGACCAAGCATGTTTCAGGTTTCACAGCCTACAATTATGAGGATGACGGTGATTATTGAGCAGCGCAGAGCGGCGGGGGAGTCACGGGGAGGTGGGGGGGGCATGACTGTGGTAACTTGTAGAGACAGATCCAGATCCAGCACTGGGACATCTCTCCAGCTCTGCAGATCATGTTGTTTGTGTTCTGCTGTGAACTGAAACGCTGCAGCAATGTAGCGTCTGCAGCTCTTGACTGTTAGTCACTGTGTTACCGTGGTGCAGTCATCTGACAGCACACAGGTGTGTCACTGACAACACCTGGACAGTGTGATGACAGCTGAAACACAGACGTCTCTATGTCGTCCAACCATGTTAGCGAGAGGTGTGCAATCATATGTCTTATGTAAGTTTCTGAAGTCACTGACGTCTGCTTTATTTAAATTTGTAAGTTGGCTGTGGTGAGTCTCAGAGGTATGTGGTGGACATGAACTTGTTTTATAGACGTGAAGAGATTCTTCAGATGTCATATATTTTATAACTGTGCTAAAACTTTTTATATCAGTTCAGGTGCAGGTTGATCTTTAGTCTTTAGAGAGAAAAATGTGAAGAATTTCTCATCAGTCGATTGAGCAAAAGTTCTGGACTGATTTAAATGTTGCATCTGTACCTTTAGACTAAAACTCACACCAGTGTTGGAAAGTAACTAAGTACGTTTACCTCTAGTAAATATATTTTTCCCCTCTACATTTATTATCTGGAGAGGACCATGTTTTGATAATCAGTTAATCTTTAATAGAATTTTTTATTGCAAAATGGGAGAAAATGCTGTTTTCAGCCTCTCAAATATGAAGATTTCCTGCTTTTCTTTGTTTATTATCATATAAAACTGAATGTCTTTGGGTGTTGGGCTGAGAAAATGAGACACTTAAAGACATCACCTCGGAGTTTGAAAAACTTGGAGGGACATTTTTAAACTATTTTTGATATTTGATAGCTGTTGCAGCCCTAAATCAAACATGACAATTAAACTTAGCCGTTGCTGTTATTTAATAACCATTAATAAAACATTTTGTACAGGGACAAGTAGATTTCTGACCCAGCTGCCTGACAGGGAAAGTGAATGTTGGTGGTCAAAGGTCATTGTGGCCATAAAAAAAAAATGTTTTGGGCCATAATTCAAGAATTAATCTGCTAAATATGAGAAAATTTCACATACGTCTAATAGGATACTACTGCTGGAGAGTAACTACTTACATCTAACTAGTTACATGTAATTAATTACAAAATAAATGTATTCGTAATCTGTTATGTTACTGAGAAAAAATATGTAATTAAATTGCAGTTACTAATCCATCTGTCTATTACTGTGGTTATTTTTTTTACATTTAAAACAAATGATAAAGTTATAAAACGTGACACATTAGCACCACAGTATATAAAGTAAAAAAGATCTTTATACTTCTGCCGCTTTTGACTAAAACCAAAAACCATCTTCAACCAGGCCTCTCTAATATCAGATAAAATAGTCACTTTCGGACCTTCCAACCTGCACCACATTAAAATCAAAGCAGTTTTTCTTTGTCTCAATCTGCAGGTCTAAACTGCTGCAACTAATTTTCTATCCTGTAGGTGGTGCAGGTGTAGAACTGATCTGATAATAACCAAACCTTCTCTCCGCTGTGATCAATCTGCATCCAAATAAATGTGAAAAAGTGAATTTGTCGCTTGTTTTTCAATGTATTACAGTCAGTTAGATGGTTCAAATCTAAGCCTCACACCTCAACATATCTAATAAACATTTGAACTGCTGAAAAAAAAGTGAGTTACATGTCTCTGACCTCCTCAGGCCATGCAGTACATGGAGCTCCTCCCGGAGAGTCAATGTCCCGTCTCGGGGACAGAAGGAGCGTTGGAGCGTCGCAGACAGCTCTTCAATCAGCTCCCCATCTACGATCAGGACCCCATGAAGTGTCCGAGTCTGGCCAGTGAGGACGAGGTACAGGCAACCACACAGCCAGCTCGCTAACATTAGCTTGTTATGGCTCACCAATGACTAGTATCACTTAAATCAGTTTATATGACTGGAAAACAACTTTCACATGATGGTGAAGTCTAAAGAAACAATATTTTCTTATTACAAGTTGTCTCTGATTTCCTGTTGCAGATTTCCTCCATGCTGCTGTTCGTGAAGCACTACAAACAGGAGGTGCTGGGGGTCGGGGAGGTGGCCTTACCCGGTGAGGGCGGAGCTCTGAGGGAAGCAGCCATTCAGAGGACAGCGAAGGAGGCCAAGGACCGCAGCAACAGCAACAAGAAGGATGCTCTGGACCACAGCGCGACCAATCCCAGCGCCGCCTCGGCTGCTGGTTCCACCAACGGAACAGACGACAGCACTAAGACTGATTATGTAAGTGAATAAGGCGTCTGACATCTTAAAAGTTTTAATCCTGCTGATATTGTTTGCCAAGAAACCTCACTCGTGGTTTGGCAAAAGACCAGACAGGAAACCTCAGCTGATGTGTTTTGACTTCAGTTATTCTGATCCAGGTATTTTGTAGATTGTCTCTCATTAAAAATCTGCAGACTTCTGTGGCTCTGCTAAAACATTTTGCAAACCCCTTAAAGAAATAATTTAGATTATTTGAAGTGGGGTTGTATGATGTGCTTATCCATAGTCCATGTATTGCTTAAAGCAGATAGCCATGTAGGAGACAAAAAAATTGTACTTTAGTTAGCTGAAAAAAATCAAAATCAGTTTAATTGTACGCTGTGTTTAGAATATTTTCACAACAGACATTCTTTTCAGATGGGAAACTGTCATTATATAAGCCAAATATGGCTCTCTCCAAACCAACCAAACCCCATTGATAAAATCAGTTATTTTACCCGCAGAACACAGGGAATTTCTGGTCTACGTCTGCCTCAGTCTTTTAGTTTGTTTGTTTTATTGTGTGACTACAGTGTTTTCAAGAGTTTGTTAAAACTCGCCAAAGTCGCACAAAAATGCAAATAAACTATGGGATCAAGGCAGCGTTAGACCAGCAACTCCTGTGTTCTGCAATGTAAAATTACTGATTTTGCCAATGGAGTTTGGTTGGTTTGGAGAGAGTGGCATTAGGCTTATATAACAAGGGTTTCCCATCGGAAGAGGCTGTCTCACAGCAAGATAAAGTGGTGAAAATATTCTAAATATAGTGTACACTTAAACTGATACCATGTGCTGGTACTCCTCTCACTCAGGGTGTACCTCATACAACCCCACTTCAAATAATCTGAACTATTCCTTTAAATGCTCAACGATGCTGCCCAGTTTTGGGATAATTTGGTCCCCTGTTTCACCCAGAAAAAGTTCCATGTTCCTGCACATTCAGAATACACGCTAGACCCCCTAAAATATCGCTGTTAAAAGTTGTCATCACACTACTGACACCAACCTAATTCACACCTATGCGCGTGGCATTCAGGGGTCTCTTTCTGTTAAAAATGTTTTTTATCAAACCTCAAGGCAGCAGGCTTGTGACTTGCTTGTAGGAGATGCTACCACCTGATTTGGGGTTAGTGCTCTGATCTTTTATAGGTTGTCGTTATAAAACTTTGTCAGTTAAAATCAGAAACAAAACGTGGGTTACAGATGTACTTATAGTACTGGTTTCACTCCTTAAATGTTGCACGGGCCTATTGTGCTCCTGCAGATTGTGTAACACTGAAACGTCTCACTGTCATGTTTCTGACCTCGCCCGTTTTAAACTAGAAGTTTGTTCCAGTATTTTGGTAAACGACCTTCTTTCATTTTCACATTGCGTCCTCTCTCTGTCCTCTAGCGGTGTACTGGTTGCCAAGGTGAGGTTGCCAAGGAGAGTCCGGCTGTTTATGCCGAGCGTGCAGGTTACCATAGCGCCCTGTGGCATCCCACCTGCTTCGTATGCTCAGAGTGTTGCCAGGGACTGGTGGACCTGGTCTACTTCTGGTCCAATCAGAAGCTGCTCTGCGGAAGACACTACTGTCAGACGGTCTGGCCGCGATGCTCAGGCTGCGATGAGGTGAGACGACATCACTTCCTGTGGACACGATTAATATCAACATTTTTCTTCAGAGGATGAATCCCAATGACTTGACTCTGATTTTTCATCAAGCACCACCATGAGTTCTAATTTTAATTTCGTCCAGTACTTTGGTTTATGACTAAATACCTGTCAAACTAATAACAGTCCCATCAGCCTCAGCTGATGCTAATGCTAAGAGGCTAAACTAACATGGTGAACATGCATGATAAACATATCTGTTAAACATCAGAGGGGAGAACCACGAAGTGAGTTTGACGTGGCCCGGCTCTCTTTGTGTCACCTAAAACCCCAGTCAGAGATAAAGCGTATTATGTTAACCCAGGCTTTCTCCGTCTTCAGGCGCTGCGCTCATGCACATAAAAGGGGACGTTTGGCACTTCATTTGACTCTTCTGTGGCGCTGCTTCAGTCGAGTCAGTCAACAGGCCATTATAAAGAATTTAAAAAATGATTAGAGTAAAAAGAAACAAAGATGCTGCAAATAAACAAAGAGAGGAACCCTAGCAGAAAACTTTAAATTGACTCAGTGCACTCTCACTGCCTGCTGTTTACTTCTAACTGGCAGCTGCACATTGTAGAGCTCTTAAACTTAAAAATGTAACATTTAAACGTGATGCTCAAGAAATGCATTTAGGTCCGACAAGACGGATTAATGGAAATCACTTCAGTTTTTGACCAAATTAAAGTGAAAATAATAATAAATGAATTTTCTAATCAGTGCAAAATGGACTTTGCAGCAAATCGGGAGCAAGCATAAAAACATGTGCAATGCATGTAGGTTTCCGTGGCAACATGATGCATGCAGTTTGTGCCGCTATAACTTCACTGCTTTGTGCAACGACGGTTGAACGTACGGCTCAACAGGTTTGCATATATAACGTCTTCCCTCAGTTGAGAAACTGTATCGCTCACAGAGAATATCGTCAGAAAATAAACGGTGAAAGGGCGACACTTTTTACAGCTGATTTTAAATCCAAAATTCTCAACGCAGCACAAGGTGATCAAACGTTAGTCAGGTTAAAAGAGAGCCACCTTTGTGACATTTAAAACTGGATTTAGGCTCAACATAATTCTAAACCTTAGACATAATTCTAAAAATTAGACGTTTTAATAGAATTTAACTGTTCTGTTCTGCACAGAATTCACATTTCGTCATCATTGTGGTAAAGACTTTACAGCACTCTTAAAATAAAGAGAGAGAAAGAGAAAAGCAAGAGCAAATGTGGCTCGCAGGCCCCAGATTAGGCCACTCTGGTACAGAGAGTGGGAGTCTACCTATAAACACATCCCATGATGCTAACCTGCAGAATACTGTAATACACTTGTGTCCTACAAACATTATACTATGTTTATTTATCATTATTAATTTAATTATCTCCTCTCTTACCCCCCCTTTTGTCCCACCCTCCTGTTTTTCTTCCTCAGCTGATCTTCTGCAAACCTTTTCACACGTCAAAAGATGGACGGACGTGGCATCAACAACATTACTGCTGCTGGAAGTGTGGACAAAACCTGGACACCCCCTGTCAGCACTGAGACACTCACACACAGTATGGCTTCGAGAAGTTTTAGCACGGCTAAAAAAAAAACAGAGTTAGAAACAGTGAAGCAGTACCGAATAAAAATAAAAATGTGAGACAGGACAAAAAATATGAGTACAGTAAATCTAACGTTGCTCGGTTAGCTTGTTTTATATTTAACAAACGAACTAGTTAAATAAAACTGAATAAGTAGGACTTAAAAACATTAAATTATGTGTTTAGTTGACATTAAGTATTTAAATGACTCTCGTACAAAGAAAAAAACGTCCAGTTAATATATTGATGTTTAAAAGTACTTAAGCCATCGAGCTGACAGTGAAGTACTCAAAGACTTGTTCAGTTGAGCCTACTGGTGTTTCAAGTACTTAAGGAAATGTTTAGTTTAGACACAAAAGTGTTTAAAGTACTCGGAGAAACATCTGGTTGATTTATTAGCACTTAAAGTACCGACAGTGACCGGAGCCAGATGTGCTGGTTTTCACACACAAACTGCAGCTCACAACAGGACGGAGAACCGGACCTGACACTTTAGGAAATAAATGAGTAAATCAACAAATGAAATGAGAAATAAATGTATTAGTTAACATTAAAAAAGGAGAAATGACACTGACAAATACATGTGTCTCAACCCATCGTTCTCCTTGACTCTTACTGGCAGGTTCCAGAGCTTTCAACCAGAACTGTAGATGTTCAGAATCTCAATTTATTTTCTGTCACGCGTTGGCTCAAAAGTTAGACCACACAGTGTCAACTCGTGGTCCACTTAACTACAGTAGCTTGAGAGCTTTCAGCAGTATCACACTGTCTTCATCATAAGGAAAAGTTCGGACATCTATATCGTGAACACCGTCAGTTCTGCGACAACCGAACAAACTCCACCTGCTAAAGTCATGACTGAACTCAAGCTCAATAATTAGATTTTATGTAGTTCACTGTGTCCTCGGGATTTATTTATTATTTATTATTACTTTATTAATTTGGGCTTATGAAACTAACACACATTAGAATAAATACAGATCTTCGGGGCCATGAACATATTGGAACCTAAAAGATTCAAGGACCAGAAAAGGTCAAGAAAACATGATTTATTTTAAGGGGACACACTGCAAAAAATATATATCTTTTTGCAATTGTAGCCTTCGTTTCTATAAAATAAGTGAATATCAAGTACAACAAGTAAATATTTCAACACATTTTCAATAGAAATCAGCTAATCTTTGAAGAATTAACTCATTGTGTATTGATTTATCATTCCTTCCTAACATGTCAGGTTTGAATCTGTGCAGATTTCAGGCAGAAATAATCTAATTATTTGACTTAAACCTCAGAGAACTGGACAGGCAGAAGGCTGGAAAATGCATATAACTATAATTAATATTACTCTGCTGGATTTTTTAAAAATTTTATTTTTTTCTACAGCAGATTTTATTCTCTGCTTTATAACAACCCACCACTGAAGTTGGGTTGTGTTTGTTTTACTTAACAATCAGTGTCATTTTCTTCATTTTTCTCTCTTTCCTTAAATTCTGCTTGATGTGTGTTTACAGTCAAACTGCAGATTTATTTGTATTTAACCTTTTTCATGAGTTTGGATGTCTGCTGCTGCTAAATGCTGCTTTATATTAGTTAAATTCCTCCTGATAAAGTTTTGTGCGTTCACTCGCACTCCTCTGGCTGCAGTTTTGTAGCTGTAGCTGTTAGCATATTTGCTTTGTGCTAAAACAAACCAGCCAGACATAAAATCTGCTTTATAGAGAAGCTAATTAGCTTTACTTTTTATTCCACAAGATAACATTCATCTTAACATCAGCTAACATGAGCTCATGTTTTGTTATCTTATAGTTACTTTTTGAATTGACTGCTGCTAGCAAAACGCTAATTCTTAATCTAGACACAAGGACATATCGCTAGCAGTTAGCATTTGCTAGCAATTTTGTTTGATGTGATTAGTTTAATATGTAGCATGTAGACAACAATACTGTTAATATGAAGATATTTCTGATGGGCAAGATGATAGTAAAATACAGCAATAACAAAGTACTGATAGTGGTTTCTTCTGTGTATGACGTTTTTAGCCTAGCTTAGCACAAAAACTGGAAGTGGGGGGATTAAACCGCTAGCCTCGCTCAGTCAATTATGAATTAATAACACATTTGAAATCAAGATTAATCTCTGTGTGTAAGATGGCAAACAAGGATTTTTAAAAATCTGCTCTGTGAAGAAACGGTCACGTCGCCTTGTTCAGGTCTGTCTTGAGCAGCTGGTGTTAAAAAACTGAACGCTTAAGTTTTAGATTTTTGATGCTGTGTTCAAAATCATCATTCACAATTCACTATAAGTGATTCCTAGTTAAATACTAAACTGTCTATAAACAGTAGTGGACACTAATTGTGTAAGACACTGATGATATTTGGTGCTTTGCATTGTGGGATAAACTAAGATAAGACTGCACTACAAAATTAAACAAATTACTGACAGTGAATAGTGAATGATCCAAGTTATATTTTACTGTTTTAAACCAGTTGTGATGATGTTTTAGAGTGATGTTGTTTTCACCTGCGGGGATTAAATGATAATCTCACAGCAGGTTCTGGCTGCCATGTCATGTTTTGGTTTGTTTTTGCATCAGAGGAAAATCATCACAAGTCAGAGAAAGTAAAGAGTTTTGTTTTTTCTTTTCTGATTGGCTGGAATTAAAGTTACTTCTGATTGAACTCTCTGTTGTCTGATCATCTTTATTTAGAGAGAGCTGGGGAGGAGAATCACTCAATGACAGGTTGTAACTTTCATTACTAATATTTATGATACAGCTTTAATCTGTAAATGCATCATAACTAATTCATGTTCATAACTTCTATGACATCATTGAGAAATCGTGTAGCTTGATGTTACAGTGTCGATTACATGTTCACACTGCAGGCAGTAGTGGAACAGATTTTATGTTTTGTTCCTGTAATGACAGTGAGAACAGCACAATGAATCTAATCTTCTCAAATCAGATTAGAACCACTTTGATACACTGAAGTGTCTTGAAGGACTCTTGTGGAGAGGAACCGACAGATAAAAGTTAACCAGAGTGTGAAGTTCTGTGAATTAATTCACACCAACCATCACTCCTGGGTTCTGTGAAAGTTTCATCCAGAACCCCTTATGAGAGGTTCTACAGAGAACCTTTCTATGGTGTGATGGTTTTAACCCTCTCAGGAGATTCTGTTCAGAACCTTTCCTTTGAAGGGTTCCAACAAGAATCCACCCAGGTGGTTCTACCAAGAACTTTTTTATACTCCAGGGGTTTTATCTAGAACCCACCCAGAGGGTTCTACCTAGAACCCTTTTATATTCAAAGGGTTTTATCATGAATCCACCAAGGGAACTCTACCAGGAACCCCTTTATATTCTAGCTGTTTTATCTGGAACCCACCTAGAAGGTTCTACAGGGAACCTTTTTATTTTCCATGGATTTACCAAGAACCTACCAGCGGGGCTCTACTGCGTACTCTTTTATATTCTAAGGGTTTTATCTAGAACCCACCCGTGGGAGTTCTACCAAGAGCCCTTTTATATTGCAAGGGTTTTTATCAAGAATCCACCAAGGTACTAAGAACCCTTTTATGTCCCAAGGGTTTTATCTAGAACACGCCTGGACGGTTCTACAGAGAATCTTTTTATTTTCCAAGGGTTTATAAAGAACCAACCATGGGGATTCTACTGAGTACTCTCATATTCTAAGGGTTTTATCTAGAACTCATTCAGGGGTGTTCTACCAAGAACCCTTTCATATTGCATGGGTTTTATCTAGAGCCCAACCAGGGGGTTCTACCGACAACTTTTTATATTCCGAGAACACACTCATGGGGTTCTACATGGAACCCTTTTATGAAACAAAAAAACATTGACGAACCCCTGATGAAAGAGTTTTTCAAGAATTTCAACAATCCTTAAAGAACTCTTTCTTCCAAACACCGTTCTTCGGTTGAAGAATTCTAATGGATTCCCTCGTCTCACAAAGAACTATTCATGAACCCTTTCTTCAAAATGGTTCTTCAGAAGCAAACGGTTCTGGATAGAATCTCATGTAAACATAATTGTAATTAACCCGTCCTACTTTTTCAATAGTTGCAGAAAGTTCAGACAGTTTCAACTTAAGGTAATTAAATTATTTTAAGCATTTAAGTTTATTGTGAAGAGTCAATAAACAGACCAACTCTGCTGAGATTTAACTACATTCAGTACAACCAAGCTGCATTTAAAGTGTCTTGTATCATGTTTTCCAAAGACTTAGATCCAAAAATAATCCATTAAATGTAACAACTGCAGCTTTCACTGACAGAAATCAGGTGATTAAGTTTCTGATCAGTTTCAGCTGAATCCGTCCAGCTGGAGCGAGATGCTTCATCGCTTTAAAAACAGAGATTATCTAAAGTCAGAAAAATTAGGAATTAGTTTTAGAACAAGGATCATAAACCTCTAGTGTGTGTGTGTGTGTGTGTGTGTGTGTGTGTGTGTGTGTGTGTGTGCGTGTGCTGACCTACTCCCAGCAGGAATGTGAGGTATTCCAGCGGTTTCTCGGCCAGCGTTTCTGGGCGGTTACGTCACCCATCTGACGGTCTGACAGACGCTTCCTGAACCATGAAAGAAAAGCCAGAAAAGGATATTTTTAGTCCCAAACTGAGACAAATTTATTTGGTTAGCAGAGTTTTATGGCCTTTAAAAGCTCCCAGCGTGATCAGGGCTGGTTTACAGAGGATGTCTCAGAGTGATTCAGCACTTCCTCTGACACAGATTATCCAGGATGGTTTGGCCTAATATTCTAAAAATCTAGTTTTTGACTGGTAAGACTTAGAAAAACTGTACATCAAGTCCAGGTCTTAACTTCTGTCTGTCCAGTTTATTAAAACCAGAGATGGGACGTAACTAAGTACAAATACTTAGTTACTTTACTTAAGTAGATTTTTCAGGTATATGTACTTTACTTGAGTATTTCTTTTTCTGAAAATTCGTCCTACATTTTAATACAAATATCTGTACTTTCTATGCCCCCCAAACAGGCTTCTTACTTTAGTTGTAATGCAAAATTAAAATGGTGTAAAAAAAAAAAAAAAAAAAAAAAAAAAAAAAAAAAAAAAAAAAAAAAGATATAGCAAGACAAAAACAACGTAACAAGACATAACAAAATTAAAACAGCACAACAAGACGTAAAAAGACTTAAATGGCATAAAAGACATAACAAGGTTAAAAGAAGTAACAAGACTAAAACAGCAAAACAAGACGTAACAAGCTGAAAACATAAGACATAACAAGACTAAAACAATCAAACATGACGTAACAAGACAAAAACAACGTAAAAGACAAAAGAAAGAAAACAATGTAACAAGATGTAATAAGACTAAAATGTTGTAAAAGACATAACAAGACAAAAATGCCATAGAAGACATAACAAGCTTAAAAGAAGTAACAAGACTAAAATTATGTAAAAGACCTAAATAAATGAAAACAATGTAACAAGACGAAAACAGTCTAAAAAGGCTCATCAAGACTAAAATGATGTAAAAAGACGTAACAAGGTTAAAAGAAATAACAAGACTAAAACAACATAACAAGACGAAAACAATGTAAAAAGACGTAATGAGACTAAATCGACGTAACGAGATGTAACAAGACAAAAACAAGACTAAAAAATGTACGAGGCGTAACAGGACTATAAGATGTAACAAAACTAAAAGACGTAACAAGACTAAAATGACGTAATAAGATGTTACAAGATGCAAACTGTAAAAAGACCTAACAAAATGAAAATGATTCAACAAGATGTAACAACACTAAATGATGTAATAAGATCTAACAAGACGAAAACGAGGTAAAATGACGAAAACAGTATGAAAAGACCCAAAAAGTCGAAAACAACGTTAAAAAAAAGACCTAACAAGACTAAAATGCCTTAAAAAACATAACAAGATGAAAATTACTTAACAAGACGAAAACAGTGTAAAAGATTTAACAAGGCAAAAACAATATTACAAGATGTTACAAGACTAAAAGACATAACGAGACTAAAATGATGTAACAAGACTAAAATAGTGTAATAGTGTTAATTTG
The DNA here is from genome assembly GCA_027495735.1 of Lutjanus campechanus. Taxonomy (NCBI): domain Eukaryota; kingdom Metazoa; phylum Chordata; class Actinopteri; order Lutjaniformes; family Lutjanidae; genus Lutjanus; species Lutjanus campechanus. The sequence goes on from JAJHUR010086895.1 coordinate 17,012, forward strand.
CCCATTTCACGTTTATGAGAGTTCAAATTAATGCTGAATATTTGCCGAATGAGTAAGTGTCTGTTTTTGAGAGGTGAGAAATCATTAAGTAATCTTTTAGAAGGTGTAGATGTTTATAACAGCTAAATGAGACAGGCAGGCAGTGAACTCAAACTCCACAGTGTGTATTTTCAGAGCAGTGGGCTTTTGTTTTCAGGATAAAAGGCTTAACTTTTTCATTGACAGACAAGCGACAGTTATCAACAGCCGATCAACTTACAGTGGGGGGCTTGTCGTCGCTTTTATTGTCAAATCACAATGTTTAAATACAGTGTTTTGTGCCCCTGCAGCCAGCCTGAGCTCCTCTGAGTCTGGAAACAAAGCAGGGATTTTAACCTATTTAATAAACAGTCTGTGGCTCCAAACCACTATTTCTGCATGTTTAATTGCTACATATTGCTCTTTTAACTTTGGCAGAAATTGTTTTGTGTTCGTTTAGGTTAAGCTGCTTGAGAAAAGACGGTGATTAACTCTCTGATACTGCTTGTATTGTTTAATTGTTCATAGATCTTGCCACCAGGTTGCTAACTTTACATCTGGCCAGGGACTATGGATGAAAACTAGCCTTTTAGCTAATTCAGGCATATTTACGTTAATGTTTACTAATATGCACTGTCCCTGCTCAATAAATAAATAAATACATAAATGAATACAGATCTGAGACGGTGGCGCCCTCACGTGGAGGCTGTACACACTCTACACACACACTTGACTTTGAGATATTTTCCGACGGTGCGTGAACGCAGCATGGTGCTGTCACTGTACGTCCCCTTTAAGTGCAGATGAAAGGCTGTTGTGTAATTTGGATGAAATAGGAGGAGGAGGAGCGGACTGAATGGAGGACAGCTTTCAACGAGGACTCTGACAGGTACGGTGCTGCTCCTGTACAGCTGATTATTAACACGTTATAATGAACATTAACGCGTCGTTAATGTATCAGACATTAAGTCGGCGTGTTCTTGTGATCTGCGGTGTTCGTGTTGTGATGTTTGATGGGTTTTTTTCCTCCGACACGTTAAAATGACGTCTAGAGAATCGTAACCAGGATGCACGTGCGTCTGAAATGTTTTATTTTTTACGTAATACTTCACAAAGATGATTAAACCTTCGTCTTTACGGTTTAACCTTAAGTATAAAATGTAAACACACTTCAAAAACTAACAGGAAACGATGATTGGGTGAAAAGGGAAGTTGCGTCTTCCGCTGCTTTGATAGACATCCTGGTTGCTATTGACGACAACTCAAATTATGTAAAGTAAAGTAACTGTAGTTCAGAACTAACGTGTCCTCAGTGGACTGAGTTTGACACCTGTGTGTCTGCCTCTGTCTCAAAGTTCAGTGTTGACCTTGTAAATTTATACGAATATAAATTATTGCCTCAGTTTGGCAAAAACTTCCCACTTCAAGAGCCTCTTTTGTGGATCATATTCATATTTATGTATATTCATCATCCGGGGTGGAAGTAACTTGGTGGAAGTAAGTAGATGTTTTTTTTTGGGGGGGGCACTTGTATTTTTACGAGTAGATTTTCAGGTCTGCACTTTCACTGTTACTTAAGTATTTATTACACAATGTAATCTACTTAGTTACTTTTAAAATCATGAATGAGTACCGAGTGCGACTTGAATTAACATCCAAAACTTTCATCTGCGTTTTTGTGGCCAGTAAGCCGTTATGATCACAAACAGGCCAATAAAAACCAGGACATACGGATGAAAAAGCTCCAAAACACTGCCGCAGGCACAGGTTTGGAACAGGGATGTTAACGATTATTCATTGATTAATTGCCGTCAGGAGTTTGACAAGTGAAAAATGTATTAATTGATATTTAATCAGTTGTTTGGAAATTATGGTAATTGGACCTCTTTTGTTGAATAAGGAAAATTATAATGACAATAAAACAGGAGAAGAAAAAACAAAAAATCCCCACATATGTTTTGTATCTTATAAATGACTGATGATTAATCAATGAATTGATTGTCAGTCTTTTCAACTATTGGTTAAGGAAAAAGCACAAAGTTTTTAGTGCTAGTTTAGAGAGGAGAGTGTGACCACTGAGCAGAGCAGAAGAATAACTTCAACTGAAGATTTGACTAAATGCTGCTCTTGATAATTCATTAAAGGCCAATGATTAAAAAGTAACTTTTTACTTTTTGCTTAAGAACTTTTCTTACACCAGTACTTGTACTTGTAACTGAGTAATATTTGAGTAATGTAACAGTGCTTGTACTTGAGTACAGATATTACTCAGTACTCTCCACCACTGGTCTCATCTACATAGCCTATGTTTACTTTATTATCATATCATTGAATTGTTTTGCAAATGAGCAACAAACTATAAAAATAAAACTGATATTCACCTTCTCGTCTGGTTAATCTCAACAGTCAACAGTTTCCTTAAAGGGATAGTTCACCCAAAAATGAAAACTCAGTCATTATCTACTCATCCTCATTCCGATTGAGCGTCGGGTTTATTTTGTTAGTCTGCAAAACACTGCTGGAGTTTCACAGGAAAACAGTGCTGCAGAATCTCCCAAACAACAGGATTAAAACATAAGATGCCTCCATACCACTCGTCTGGTATAATCCAAGTCTCCTAAAGTTCTGACATGCTGTTTGCACACGTCACACCACACACGCCCACTTCAGACGATGTGCATGTGCACGTGAACATGGCTCCAAGATAAGGATCTACAGTGAAGATTCAGGCTAAAAACATGGTGCAAATACATTTTTTTTAGTAAATCTTTTACCACTTCACTGCTCTGATTTCAGCAGCAGCAGAGCTGAGAGCAAATGATGATGTCTGCATGTGTGTTTTATTTATTTATTTATTTATTTATTTTTCTTTAAGGAGTGTGCAGCAGCGATGGAGCTGATAATACTATCAGGAGGTATTCTGGTCGTCCCCGTCCTCGCCTTCATCACCTCCTTCCTGTTCTGGCCTGGAACGCTCCTCAAGGCGTACAACTGGTAAAGACACACTCGTACTACAACAGCAGACTGGTTAGACTGGTAGAAACACTGGTGATTCCTGTTCAGTGTGGGACAGCACGGTGAGACAGCTGATGGTCTCATATTCACTTGTAACACTATTGTGAAAATGTGATTAGTTACGTATGAAGGTGCCAAAACTCTTCTGTAGCTGACATTTTATTTTGTTATTTAATTTCTTTTAAG